>JADDOH010005668.1:0-261164 GCA_016648135.1 Agrypnia vestita | reverse complement strand
AAGACACTGAAGCACTCGCTCCGTTTAGACTTGGGAAAATCCAGACAAAACACATTTGCATATATTGAAATTTGCAGATTGTGTCAGACAAAATGACGAGTATAAAATTTATGACTCTTATTTTGCCTTGCCATATTGACGTCTTCATGTTCGACGCTGTTCTGGCGTGTAAGCGAGGAGATGTCATAAATCAAACGACCTTTTATACATACACATTCATATCTTTTCTGTCGGGCTTTGTCCAAAAATGGATTTTTCCATATCGATACGATAAAAAGTGAAGAAAATGAATCATCCGGAAGCTTCGGGAAAGCTGAAGAGGGTCCTCAAATAATCTTAAAGTGCAAAAGCAGTCCAACATCTCTAGGCAATGGCTCCGGGCCACATATCTGTAAATAGTTCTACACCAGGCAAGTTAAAGTTAAAGCTGCGATCAGCGAGCGGCATAAATCGGAACGGCATTATTGAAGTTACATTTTTCGACTGCGATTATGCCACTGAGTTAGTAAAGTATTTCATTCAAATTAATTTATTATTTACCATAGCCGTGAGTACTGAAAATAAATAAATTTCATGATCCTTTTTGTCACATTATAATTGTAAGTTTTGAAAAGTAGTAGTAGTTTTGAAATAGTCACATGAAAATTGTAACAGTTTTGATGCTTGCAACTAAGAAAAAATTCGTCATCAATTAACAAATTTTCTGCGTGTAATTTTTTAATTTAACCCCAAAAGAGAAACATATGTTTAAACATAAATTTATTTTCTGTTTTATTAAACATTCATCATCATTGGACAGTTATAAATATGGAACGAGCAATGTACATTTGATTTTCATGAGGTTAATCGATCGGTTTAATTGATATTTTGAAGCACAAAAGCTCATATTGGAAATAACCTTGCGAGTTTAAAATAGTCGCTTTGATTTGGATATTCCAGACAGAATAAGCTTTACAAATATGACGACGAATTAACTCTGATTTTATGAAGAAACTAGAGTATTCACATGTGCCAAGCACGAATTCATACACACAGAAATTAAATATCATTTCACACACCAATTATTAAATACAACAATACTGTCTGGATACGTCAATTATTAGTAGATTTCAAAATTAGAAAATCTTCACATGTAACTACTAATTAGGTAGGTACAACAAAAGAAAAAATGTTTCAAAAAAATGGAAGAAAAGTTCTTTTTGACAATTTATCGAAATATTTATATAATTCTTAATCGAATAAAAATGACTGCTGGAAAAAATACAGAACACTATATGATTATTTTTTATGTCTTCAGCTCTCGCGTCACAATTTATTTAACGTCAGTAGGACTTCAGATTACCTAACTATCACATATACCAACTGTAATATCCTCCAGTAGTCTCTGACCAATAAAATCATGTGGCCAGTGTAGTCAGTCTAAGCGTATTTTAGTTATGTTAGAAATTTATTTACATATCAGGTTCAACATTAAATATTATATATTATAAACGTCTTCGTAAATGTCGTGACAAAAAACAATGTGCATAAAAAGATAAATGTTTATAAATTTATGTCCACAACCAAATAAATATAACCGTTGATTTTCTATATATATTTCTATTACTATGACCCATACATATATGGATCAATAATATATTTGGATACGTACTATCTCACTTTGTAACGTTGTTTACTTTGGAAACATCTTCCCAGAACAGAACAATTTAATTAAGTTCCAAAAAAGTAAGTAATCTTACAAGATCCTGCGTCTCATAATGCAGGGAATAATTCCCGGAAATTGGGGCCCTGGGAGAAGGTTAACATCATGGCCGAAAAATCTAAGGCCAACGCCACATTACTCGGATCTTTCGCCGCGTCTTCGTTGCGGAACGCCGCTATATTTCTTTCCATACAATGAGCGCTTATCAAAAACACTATGCGGATGATCGGTCGACCCAGTGAATGGACACTCACCGTATTCCCAGGACCATTTTATGAGCGAAAGCTCCCATATCGGTCGACTCATTTGCTTTTCCGACTTTACACGACGGAAGATCCGCGCAATGTGGTGCCAGCCTTGTAGCTAACGTCTGATGAACAGATGGGGCACAGGAAAAAGAAGTGTGTACCAACACAACAACAAGATCGTGGCACTTGGACCTATTGTTGTAATACAGACAAAGCTAGCACAGCAGTGCCGTTAATCGAGAGTTACGTGTTTTTAATCAGGCTTTAGGATACACACGTGGCCGATACCGACAGGGCGCGAACAGCCCCGAGAGAAAAACCCGACACATTTGCCAATAATTAGTGTTCCCACCGCCGGGGGTGAAAGAATTAGACTTGTTAATGAGCCCCGGGCGCGCCATTCCATGATATCTCCGCGGAAGCCGACCAAAGACCGGGTCTTAACGTCTCGCAATGCAAATTTCGGCAAAGCGGTATGGAGATTCGACGACACCGCTAAATGTTACGGTGCGCGAGGCGCGCGCGTAGCGATTTAAATCGTTGAATATATTTTCATAAATTCTCGCGCCGTCGATACGAGTGCGCGATAAAAGTTAAAATGTTGTTCGCTCCTGCGGAACTCGCAGGAGCGGGGCCTGGATGGCGGTCAGCTTGCGCCGGAAGCGTAAACAAGTACATTACTTTTCGGAAGGAACGAATGATATTAGCGTTATAAAGTGGTTTTTTTTATAGTCTTTGAATAATGATAGAATATCTTCTGGTAAGTGTTTTCTGAAATATTTCTCTGTACGTATTACAAGACGTAATCAAGGCTGATGTAATTTAGATATTTCAAAATGAAATTTAATAAGAGGTACTCAACTAGAATTCTACGAGATAAAATATACATCTAATAATATTTATACCAGGCAGCAGAGGTGTGCAGTGAGAACAAGAAGCATGAATTTTTTCCAAGCATGTATTTTGAAAATGAACCGAAATAAAATATATATCTCGTAATATTCTTATTAAATTTTAATATTTCATAATATTCTATCAGATAACTATTCAATTTCGATTTTTTTCCAAATGTATGTTTATATAAAAGTCATGCTACTTGTTCTCATTGTACGCCCCTGCTAGGAAGCCCATATAGTCCGGAGAGCGTGACGCTGGTTTCTCATATTGAGGTTCCGGGTTCGATTTCTGACGAGGTCACAATACTGAGGATGTTTTTGTGATGTGTTCCACTGCTTATTGTGACATTCATAAAATATATATGATTAGTACAAAAGCAATATGATATTAAGATAACTATAAAAAAACTCAATGCCATTGCCTTGGAATCTATAAAACCAACATTTTATTGGAAATTGGTTTTAATAAACCATTGTTTCCTCAGTTTTCCTTTTATATGCGTATGTAAATAAATATTTTATTTTTAAATATGGATATTGCTGTGTTAGCTACCAAAAAGTGGACATTGCTGCTTTTGCTATTTGCATAATTGGGTATTGCTGTATTTGCTATGACGTTTCCATCTAAAATCATTTATTCATTTAGTCATTTTAGTATGAAGCGGCTATTTCGTCACGTGACACATCCTTGGGGGTTGATCGGTCGAAGTGGATATTATTGCCTTTACTTTTTACAAATTGAGAACATTGCTGTCTTTGCTCTTAAAAGTTATATATGTAAACATTTTGGAAGGTATAGAGCTACACTTCTTATAAAATTTCAAATTTAGTACAAACTAGATACAATAGTCACTCTCCTGGGGGAAAAATGAAAATAAAATAACCTATATACAACTTTCAAAAATTTGACAGATGTGGGAGTCTATCATGGGTGAAATTGGTGAACTTTACATTGTCTAAAGTGATCATTTAAGCCAGCCGTATGATAAGAAGGTCGTAAGCCTTATTAACACCCAAAAGGACTTCCATACCTACTTTCTCATACAAAATTATAGATTTGTCTCTGTAAAACATCTAAAATACATCTTGTTATTGGTAAATATAATTATATAGAATTTCTGGATCCTTGACTTTTAGAATCAGGATACGAAGAGTATGATCATGATAAATGTTGTCACGAGATTGTAAAAAAGGAAATAATAATACAAAATTGAGGATTTTACGGTGCTCTGCATATTAAACAGTAAATTGGAAATCGCTAAAAGCATCTTGAATAATCTACTAGATTCCCGAAACTTCTGGAAATCCGAAAATGAATGTAAGCGAAAACAACTACATCGAGAACAACACTTGTTTATTGTGGCATTTCGGCAATCCCATAGGAATCAGCGACGTAACCAGTGACAGTAAATTAAGAGAGTATCTAACTGATGTTAGGAAATAAACGCGTTCCCGAATTACGAATTTTAAACAGACATTAGAATATTTCACTGGCAACCAAATAATGCGGAATATTATGAATTAAAAAATAGTGCTCCAATTTAATTCATGTCCTGTGAATTTGGTGATAAATAAAAACTTCAATTTATTACAGCGGCTTGATGTTTATCCTACCATTGACGATGTGATAAATTTATTGAATGCAATTTGATTTTACTAAATAAAAGTAGGCATATTGAGTCTCTAAGCCCTCAACTCCTAGTATCAGACAACGCAGACGATGAAGAAGATGAATATAATGATAGTAATGAATATGATATATCTATGTACATTGGATATAGGAAACAAAAATTAATTTAATGTGCGATGCGTAAAAAGCTACTGTGCCTTTGCAAGTCCTGTCATCCTTAATTAATCCGGAAAAATCATTAATATCAAAATGTAATTAGCAACGGACGAACAATGCGTTAATGTCGGTGCTAAATAATATATTTGGTAAAATATTATCACGACCACTACAGCAAATACCTATTTGAAAAGTCTAGACCTATTTTCCCTTTAAAAATATTTAATATTGTACATCCGCGGATCCATTTGAGCTAATGACGTTAGGTTGACACCGCATGCGTGCTAAGGGATTATTAAAAGCAGTATTGTTATTACATTTATTTAATCTAAATGAGTGAAAATGTTGCCTATCTAGCTTAGTAGCTTAGCGTCTGGAAATGTATGCGCATAAATATTGATCATGGCTTAAGACCACAAGCCTTTGACATAGTTTGGATATAAAAATTCGTTACTTATCTCAGATACGTGTGTCGTAATCATACTTGCAATTAGTGATGGGTCCGCTCTGTACTCACCACTACAATGTAGTACTACACTACATTGAAGTGCACACTTCGCATATTTTGATGTGTAGTGCACACTACAAACTACAAACACCAAAGTTATTGAAAGTATAAACTTCAAATAGTACACTTCATTTTAAAGCGAACACTACAAAGTACATACACTTCAAAGTTATCGAAAGTATGAGAAACACATTTTAAATAGTGTATTTTTTACGTGAAATCTTTGGAAAGTTGATGTAGATATATGAAGAAATTTCTGGAATCTGTAACAACCCCCCCCCCATGGTTTGAAAAATTTTGGGAGTTATGAAAAAATTTTTGGGAAGTTGATGTAGCTAAACGGAGAAATCTTTGGAAACTGTAACAACCCCCCCCCCATGGTTTGAAAATTTTTTGGAATCGAACGAAGAAATCTGTCTGGCGACCTTTTTTTTTTTTTTTTAGGTCGCCAAATGTTACTTTGGAGAAAATATCGTCATTTATTTAAATATTTTTGTCGTTGACCTTTTTTTTTTTTAGCTCGCTAAATTTTTATTTGGGAAAGAAATACTTCATTTCATTACTTCACTTCATTATTATTACAATTACTTCATTTCATTACTTCACTTCATTAATACTACAATTACTTCATTTCATTACTTCACTTCATTAATACTACAATTACTTCATTACTTCACTTCATTTACTTCACTTCATTTCGTAGTACTACAATTGCTTCACTTCAAGTAGTTTTTACTACAATTGTAGTGTACACTTTGTAGTCTTCAAACTGGTGAACGTGTGTGTGTTGTAGTCTTCATTTTGAAATGAAGTTTTTCCCTTCGCTACTTGCAATTAATGTATTTTACTAGTCAGCAAAAATATTGTTGATGATGTGGATGTACCTCACTCTTACCACGTAACCGCCAATAGACCATTTAACTTATACTGAAGAATTCAAGATTATTCAATGTGTTCCTCTCTTTCATGGAGCGTAAAAAAATCGTGTCAGAAAATGAACACACTAACTTGAGTGAGTCTATTCTTTGTCTGGTGGATGAAAGGTGATTAGTAGATGCTTGTTTACATAAGGATTAACATATTTTATATGCAGATGAATGTCGCCGTCGAATCGAACTCCAGAGAGTTCAAATGTTGCAATCGCTACACTAGATTGGTCCACTGGAGAGCCAATAGAGAAGATGTAGCAGCGGTACCGCCGATCTGAGCTTTCGGTCTCCCTAATGGCCAATAAGTTACCAGCCGCCCAGTGACGTCTCCATGTCGGTGCGTCTAGTTCCGTTGGAGCGCCGCTAGATGACTCCATGTCTCCACTACACAGCAAATCAATCAATTTAGTTAATTTATTAAAAAATAATATAACATACAGGGTGTTTTCGAGGGTTTCGAGGGGTTCAGAAACAAAATCTCACTATCCATTCTATCCATACATTATCGAATCGATGAAAATTTATGGTCCAATATTGGTTAATCTTGTCCCGTCTAAATAACGCTGGAAAGATTTCATCAAGTGATAATCAGATTATGGTAGATCGAGACAATAGGAGAATTGAATAACTGCATAATTAATAACTTATGTGAAAATAAATTTAAAAGGTGATTATTTGCAAAAAGGATTCTACTAATTTATTTAGATATTCCACTCCAATATATTTATTTTTTGTTATTGTTAATGCCTTTAAACATATTCTCACTGTATTTAAGCGTATTCAATTCTATGAATAATGTTTTTTATTAAAAGTATTTTCCTCTTATTTAAAAATAATGTTTCGACAAAGTAATTTTATTGTGATTTAAGAAGATATTCATTTTGTATATTTTTTATTAAAATTTTAATTTATCGCATTTCAGCCCTTATTTTGTTAAATGTTTCTCTATGTATTTGGTGGAACGTAGTGTATGTGAGCGTGTATGTGGATGGAGCGCCGTGGAGGGTAAATATTTGGTGAGGGCTGTCGTGGTCAAGCACCCCTTCTCTCCCTGTCTCCTCAACAAATCGATCTCCAGAGGAACGTGACGGACGAACGGCCGGGATGACATCATGCTGGAGAGCCTCCACTCGAGACGAGCACTTAGATATTTCGAACACAAAAAGCTTATTAAATTACACGAAAGTCTATAGATTTTATTTCATTTTTTGTATGATGCCTGAAAAACAAGGTGTTTTATTTTAGGAAAATGATGTTGTTTTAGAACAACTTTTTAACAAATTTATTAAAAAATTAAAAAAATCAAATTAACGAAAAAATATTTTAGCTGCTACCGGGATTCGAACCAACGGACCTCCTCTATATCCGGGAATGGCGCGTTATCTAATTTCAACACGGCAGCTTGGTAAATTAACGTAAATTTTCAACCTTATATGTAGCCTCTTTTGAATTGATAAACATACATATTATTCCATTTTTAAGAGTGGAGATTCGTTGGTATAAATCCCGGTAGCAGCTAAAATATTTTTTCGTCAATTTGATTTTTCTGTATGTCTTTTCTAATTGATTAATAAGTCCGTAAATAATTTACAGAACTTCGTTCTGAATTGCAGCTTCACAATAATAATTGTTTTTTTTTTAATATATAACAATTTTTAAATAAAAAAACTACAATGGATTATTTCTAAGGGTGATTAATTGAACAATTTATTATCCACAAATAGAAATTCTTTCGACGATATTGATGTTTACATTTTGAAATAATTTCAAAAATTTGCCTTTTTAAAGTTAGGATTTTAAAATAATTACCATAACACAGAAGAATGTGTTTTTTAATATACTCGTATTAACACGACGAAGACACGGTGAAGTTAACTTCACCCTCATGAAACGTTTGATACAAAGAGTTTTTCAAAAACAACATGGGCTTGTTTTAATTTTGTTTGTTGTTAAAGAAATTACCCTGGACGTACTCGAAGGAATGTTCACTCGGTATAAAATATTTTTAATTTCAAGCTTTAGATTTATACCATCGTCATATGACATTAGAATTTGTTTTCAGCTATTTGTTGAATCCGTTTTCATAGCTATATTCTGTGCGATTTGAGAGGCTATTATCAGAAATCATGTGAGCATTGATAAGCATTCAAAACGTAGTTCTATTGAAATATTTGATTTTTCTTTCCTAATTGGGTATAAGTGATTAAAAATAATAGCTCAGCATCGTGTTTAATACTTGATTTATATATTTAACAAATTATTTTAAAGAAAATTCTTATAAAGCATTGGGGTGAGGTGAATTTTATTTGAGATACGAATTGTATGCATATGTATAATACTCACCAAACAAGTCACAAAACAAATTCTAATAATTCTCATTTTACTACAAATATTCACATTTTTCGGTAAAATCTAACATATAATACACAATACAAGATACGTAACTTACTCAAATAAAACAGAAAGAATCTAGTGGAGTAGAGAAGAACGTGAATTCATATTTTATTTATTCTGGATTCATTTTATTAACAGCTCATACTACATTACACATAATCATTCTGGATTCATATTATTTACAGCTCTGCGCCAAACAAGCCACAAAACAAATTCTAATAATTCTCATTCTACTACAAATATTCACATTTTAAGGTAAAATCTTAAAATATCTAACATCTACAATACACAATACAAGATACTTAAAAAACTTACTTAAATAAAACGGATGAGAATCTAGTGGAGTAGAAAAGGACGTGAATTTATATATTATTTATCATAACATTATTTAAAAATCGTCAAAAATTAAAATATAAAAAAATCTCTCAAAACATTAATTATTCAGCTCGAGAAACAGCCTTCATTGATTTTACCAGAAGTTAAAATTTTAAATCAATTTCACGATTCGTCTTATAATTTATGATTTCATACACATAGTAAAATGTGGTTCACGTGTGCAATTAAAGTATATGGAATTAAATATAATTATTTTTTATATGATCACATAGATTGCCTTGATGTTAAACAGAGACTATCATTTTAACAAAAAATGATAAAATAATTAATAATCATAAAAAATAATAAATGCTGTACTTATATGCTGCATAAATATGAGGTCATCGTTTTTTCTAAAGCTCTTTATTATGCAAAAACATTAAGGTGATTTAAGATCAATTTTATTTTAAATTTAAATCAAATCTTAAAGTATTCTTAACACACATAAAAATCCTTTTTTTGAAATATTGAATTCGTTAAGTGCGTAATATGAAATATAAAATTAGCTTAAATACAGTTATATATTGAGATGACGATGTAAAATTATTTAATATCAATTTTTTTTGTTTATATTTATTATTTCAAGATAGGTTCTAAATAATTTTGACATTTCTATATCTTACTACACCGTAATCAAGAAGTTGCTAAAAGGGGACGTATATGATATTTCTGTTATCGGAGATATTTAATATTTCCGTTATCACCGAAGACACAGCGGCAAGTGTAATATATTTTAGGACAAATCGCTGCAGGCGCTCCCACCCCTATTACGGGAAATTTACGACGCCTCGGTAACACCTCTGCCTCACTACAGCGCTCATTATCATATTCATTCGGCCAATCTCCGCAAAAATAATAGTTTCCCCTACGAGGGGTTGTTGTGGGGCTCGAGTGCCAGGGAAATTTTTGATTTGTGACCATAATTTTGACGCTTTATCAAAATATAGCTTCGAAAAGATAGATTAACATGTTTTAATAATACATTATAGATACCGCATACAGATAATACCTTTAGATGATTTATTTGACTTATTATTTCCGCAACTATACACATTATAGGTAAGATAAAAATAGTAAACATCTTATTTAATTACACTTCTAATTCACTTGTTTTTAATCACCTTAGATTATTGATTAAAAACAACCGATTTTCAAAATAATAATTTTTCTCAATAGGATGATGAAAAAATAATTTATATCACATGTGGGGTATAAAAGCAAAGGCAGTAATATCCAAAAACATTAAGGCAGTCATAAAGTCAATAATTTATTTACTGAATTAGAGGTTTTATAGGATACATTGCCGTTAAACGAAGAAGGGGATAAATACATAAAATCTAGAATTCGATAGATTTTAAGAAGTCATCAGTGACTGCATATAAAATATTTTTAAATTTTTTTTTTAATATTATAACCCACATTATAATGAAAAAATTATATCGTTAATTATCGCACTACTTACGTCTCGCTTTTTTTAATGTGCTGGAATTTTTTGATGTAGTTAACGAAGTATACTGGTGTAGGTAAAACATAATAATAATACCCATGAATAGTACTATTAATACCTAGTGTAGTGTAGTAACTGGTGGTTAAATTTGAAAAAAAGTTGGTTACTGTTAATATTTTGAATACGCTTTATATATAACCCTGATTTAGAAACGTCAGTTTCCGCAACTGGTTGGTTTAATATATAAATTCAAATGTTGTATTATTGTCACGAGATTATTGAAGGAGTGGAATATTCTGGAAGAAACCCACACCCGTCAAATTACACGGAATAAATCGGAAACTTCTCTAAAACTGAAAGTATAACAGCGGACGTTAGACGAGTGGCAACATCAGTTCTGTAGTGACGTTTTAGGGAATACACAGGCGAAGCGAAAGCAGTAATTCAGTTGACCAAGCGACAGTAAATTAAGAGTGTACCTGACGGGCGTTTTCAGTGCGGATGCTAACTAGCGATAAAGTATCTACCAGCGCGTGAGAAGTGTTCGACGGAGCTATACAGTAAATCAGAAATCATAGAGATGAGTTTAAGATTTTCAAGTGACATGTGTGAGATTTAGTGTGAAATAAAGAACATTGCTCCGATTAATTTCGTATGCAGTGATTTCAGTTAATTAATAAAACTTAATAAATTTCAAGAATTTCATTTGTCTAACACCATGATACCGTGACGTTATAAAAAGAAATTCAGTGTAAATTTGATTGCAATGAATAACCACAATATATTTGCCATAATAATATTTTACTAACAACTGTAATTTATTTAATCACTAACTCACGAGATCAGAACAAAAAAGATTTACTGTGTTAACTCAAATATAGTATAATATCGCGTATACCTTTCAGTTTCACCTACTGCTACACCTCTATTGCTTTTTAAACCTTTTTACTTTAAAACTTGTCCAATCTTTCATCAAAATTTAAAATATTTTTTAAAATTTTCACTAATATCTCAAACATTGATCTAATAATGATAGTAATATATACCACTAACAAATTTATCTGCTTGTAATACTTGTCTGAAACTTTCTTCTTTTCTGTAATTTTTTTGGATACTTCCTTCTGTATTCGAATATATAGAGTACCCAACTATATTTCGAGACATGCTTCATCAGCATTAAGTCTATGAAAAGTGCCTTAAGAAATTCTTAAGGGATAAAAGTGACAGATCAATTTAGACAGTAGGACCATTTGGAGATAATTATATCAAGTTACTCAGACATTTGTGAAATGTGATGTCGCGAATGGACGAGAAATGTCAAATTTTATAAAAGGGACTAAATTGGTGTTAAGCATTTTGTAGTCTATTTTCGGATTGATTATTACCATTATAAAGCACTTTGAAAAGTGGGAGTGTAGTCTACTTGAACGATTTAAAAAAATATATGCCCTCTAAAAAATTGAACATAGTAAACGGAAATTATAAAGTCACTGTAATAACAATTTGTTTGCAACTACCCTGGTGGGCGAGACGAGTTACGGCGCGCCGTTACAACAAGTAATCGTTGGAAGGCGGCCGTGTGTCGGACACCCGCTTTGACTTAGTGCGCGGAAAAGCCTTAAATCAAAAGGCTGCCTCTCCAAGTCACCCCTTGCTACGAGTTCTCTCCCCTCGCTGAACTGGCGGAAAATATTACATTATTTAAGGATGCACAAAGATTTTTTAAGCACCACCTGTGAATATTTTAGGGGTCGTGTTCATAACTAATTTGGGTTTTGATTTCAAGTTGCTCGGATATTTAAACATATTTAGTGGTCTGGTGTTTAATAATAATATTGGAAGACTTTTTAATTATAATATTGTTAACAATGAATTTATTAATAAAATATCTCTTGGATAAATATGGATCAGTTGATGATTAGACATTATAGGCATCAAGATTAAATTTGATATTTGCTTCTCAATATGAATGTAACTTTTTTTTCTATGCCTTTAAGCAAAATAACTTTCTTGTAATATCTTTTATACTAATAAAAATAAAACGCTTTTTATAAAACCACTATTTATTGAATTACCTACACAAAAATGTTGATTACTCAATTAATAGTGGTTTTATACAGAGTTTTTTTTTATTACTTTTTCATTAAATCAAGTAACTTTGTTTTTGCTAGAACAATTCTCGCAATCTTTCAGTCCTGGACACATGCTGCTAAGTGTCTGTCCTGAATCCAATCAGAAGTTATCTATAGTTATTTTCATTTGTATCAGTCATATTTTGACGACTGTATTTTTGTCTTCCCCTTATAAGGTATGCGTTGTATTTTTAAATACGTATTTTCCATTGGCCCTTTTGATTTTCGTGGGTAGAATTCTTTCCATTTAAGAAAGACAATCAAATTAGTATGTTTAAGCTACGTCGTGTGCACAGCTTACATATACTAATTTGATTACAGATACCTACTACTAATACATAATACAGCTTACACATACTAATTTGAAACACCAACATAAAGAAACAATATAATGTTTCGTTATGTTGGTGTTTTTGGATTTAAACGCCAACACAACGGAACATTGTGCAATGTGGGATGCTTCTAACTTACTATATACCTCTCGCTGGTTAATCATTTCGATTTTGGTTCCATGAAATCTTTTGATGAATGATTTTGTTTTCTCGTCGTTGATATTTATTTTGTTTATCTTTGTTTAAAAATTAAAGATGATTTTTTATATTTATTTTTAAAATTGATGTTGACAAATGAATTTATTAAGCCTTAAGTTTTATGTCCTAATTTATTTGTTTTTTTAAGATCAAAGTATTTTTGACCAAAAATTAGATAAACTTTAGCAAAATAAACATCTTTTCTTTTAAATAATGATGGTGTTTTAACTGATGCTACACTAACCGTTATCTGATTGTGACAATGATTTGTAACTGATTTTTCGCAATTCCACAGTACTGGTAATCGATAATAGTTATATTTCAGTAAGTTAAAAATCATCGATGCAATAAAATACAATTCTTAAATAATTGTAACATGTATAACCGGTTATAATAGCGGTTTGACCATCACTGGTTTTAAATGTACATTTTTATATTCATTTTATTTTTTTAAATAAGTAGCAATCTAAAAAATCCCTAATTGTAGTAAACGTGAGTGCCGGATGTGTTATATAAAACTTTTCCAGCATTAAGCTTTAATATCTTCTCGTTACAAAGGTTCGTCCTGGCTTCGCGGAAAAGAAAACGCGGGAAATGTGAGAAAGCCATGATAATTTTCAAACTTTGTAATTTTCAAAACTTTTCAAGGCTATTTAGGCAGATGAAAGCTTGAAATTGTTTAGATTATGGAAATATGGCTAATTAAACACAGCTTTTCATGACTTTTAATTCATTTCCCCTTCCAGGAAGGAGTTTATTGAAAAAGCTATTAAAAATAAATTCAGTGCTTTTTTAAGTGTAGTTGGGAAGGTTTTCAAACGTGTATTTATTTTTTATATACAAAAATATCTATACAGGATGTCCAGCATCTCGACTTTAAGCCGAATTCGGGTGATAGGCCGAGTCATAATAGCTATCAGAAAAATATTTAAAAAAGTAATTTGTTTTAAAAATTATAAGCATTTAAAAAATATCAAAAAAATCTACATCCTGTGACGGTTTTTCCACTCCTCTGTCTACAAATCTTTATTTTTCTTCATTTTTTTTATTATTATGTCATCTTGAATAATGCTTCTGTAAACTTTTGTCAAAAATTCAAAGCCAACTGCTCCAGCTTAAAAGAAAATGTCACTTTTTGACCAAACCAAGTATTCAAAATAATACTTTGTACAGTTTTAACTGACTGTTTTTTAAAATTATTTTTTAATATTTTTCTGATAACTATTATTGCTTGGCCTATCACCCCGATTAAGGCTTGATGTCGAGATATGAGACACCCTGTATGTCAAAGTATATTTTCCGCATGTTTTTGAAATGAATTTAATTTAAAAATACGTAATACGAGTAGAATGGAATATTTTAGTATTATAAAGTAATATTTTATCGCGTGAAAAATATTCTACTAAAATTTTCATCATTTCTGTATTTCAAATTAACGGCATTATTGACGGTTCATTAAGGAATTGTTTTTTTCCAAACAGTCATTTAAGCCATACGATGTACGAAGAAATAGTCATATAGCAACATGTGAATTTACTGCGACCCTAGCAACACTTTTCGAAATTACGACATCAGTAAAAATGGACAAATAAAAAAATTAAATAATCGAGTGAGTACCTAGAATTAATAATTAGTAGTTATGATATTTTAAACAGCGATCAATAATCGTTACTTTAGATTTGTATCTAATTGCTTCAATGATTGTTTGCAATTCGACAGTCGACCATTGGTAACAGAAAACAATTATGTCTTAGTTATCAATCATCGATACAATCAGATACAAATCACAAAACTGCATCGAAAACAACCGGTCCAAATAACAGTTTAACCATGAAACAATTAATACTCTCATGATTATGTGTAAGTGTCTCGCATGTGTTATAGGTTAACCGCTGAGAGCCTTAATATCAAGAATCACCTCAATAATTAATTATTAATTAAAGGCGTTCTACAAAACAATTGTGTTTATATTGAATCGAATATATTTGTAAGGAATTTAATATAATTCCCTTAATTTTAACAAAATATTAATGCACAATTAAAACAAAAAATTGTGGCTTATTAGAGAGAACACTATTTTTTTACTGGAGCAGAAATAACCATTTTTGTAACTTTCTCAGTTTTTTTTGCATTTTTCTCTCTTTTTGAATCAAATGGTGATTTTTTTAAAGTTTTTGCCCGTTCTACCTTACATTAGATTTTGTACTCATTCATTTGACTCAGCACATTCACCTTTAAAACTAGGCAAACGAGACTATTATTAATTTTGACATTATTAATTTTGACCATAGCTTGGCAAGATAATCATTTCGATATTTTTCATATTAAATTTTTTTTTGCATAAATTTTCGCATAAGTCTTTTAGCCTCTCAGTCATATAGTTTGATAATATAAATTTATTAATTAAATATGCATTTTGTATTTTAAATAATAAAAATAAATCAAAATTGTACAAAAATATTAAAAGCACACCGTATTTACATAATTCTGGACGTTAAGGTTAGAAATCAAAAATTTTTATATATGTAGGTATACATGATAAATATATGTTCCTTAACCTTTTAACCTTCAAGATAATCATAATGTTTTTTTCAGATAACTGTTATTTTATTTTAATTACGTACAAAAATTACTTGTCATAATTAAATTTAAAAAACTCATTTATTCCCTTTACAAATTTCTAGGAATGAATTTTGAAGTGTTATATCATATTTCTTAAATTTATATAATTCAAACATAATTTTTCAAACTTTTTGTAAAAATCTAAATGAGAAATTTTCAAAGAATCTGTATGAGATTTTTAAGACGTGTTACCACGAAATTTATTTCGTTCAGTATTATTTATTTGAAGTAATTTCTTTCAAACAGTTTTTAGTTCTCTTCAAAATTTCTCTTCGTTCATGCTCTTTGAAACTCATTTATATTTTTCACAAATTCCTAGAAATAAATTTTGATGATAATTATGAAATCAGATCGTAAGGATTTGTATACTTTATTTTTTTTTAATTTTTTGTAATAATCTAAATGAGAAGTTTTAAGAGTAGGTTCCAGGAAGGTTATTTCGTTCAGTATTATTTATTTCTTTTTTTTCTCTCTTTCTTTCTAATGATTTTTTGTATGAATGACTCCACAGGAGCAAGCACCCATGTCTTGGTATAAAAAAGAGCCTCTCAGATATATTTAAAAATATCGTAAATTTAACAATACATGGAGTAATTGTGAATATAAAATTTCGTAATTTTATTTATTTTTACTCAATTGTTCTCGAATGTTTGATGTTTGAAAATCTTAGTTTAGGTTAGGTATTTTTTTAATTTTAATTTTATTTTTTAAATAATTTGATTTAAATACGTACATAAAAAATCTCTTTAGTTTGTTACTTATTTTCATTTTAAAAATTATATTAATGATAATATCACACCGTTTGCCATTTTCCGAGCAGATATATTATGTTCGCCTCATGAATGGTGAAAGTGTGTTAGAAAAAAGTGAGGGAGTCAAAAGCTTCAACTCGTTAAACGGAGATAGCGAGAGTTGACGTAGCCATTAGGAGAAGAAAATTATCAAGGCTTTTCCAGAAATTGAGGCTTTGCCGCCACGGGCTTCTGGGCTCCCCGCAATAAACTCAGACTGAAACTCAAAAGTACCATTTAGAAATGGCGTCAGCAGAGAATCGATTTCCGGTACTCTTATAAAAGACAGCCTTAAATGATATTCATGGAGACGACAATGATGAATAGACGTGTCACGGGCACGATCGCTGATAAACAAAAAAGTTGTTATCGAAAAATATTTTCAAAGAAAATTAAACATCTCTAGAATAAGAACTTATCAAGTTTACATACATATTACCACACATATCGATGTTATAATATAATTATTTTTTATTCTATTAAAAAAATAATTTTTGGTGTCAGTCATTCATCATGTAGCTAGACCGCATTCAAAAGAATGTGTGCAAAAAATATGTGTGTTGTTACTATGCAAAAAATGAACACAAAATAAGTTTTTCTAGCAAGAAAGTCACCTTTTTTAAACTAAAAAATATGTAGTTATTTGGAATATCGTATTGAGTCTTCTAATACGCGCTTACCAGGCAATTTTCCCCCGTTTTCTTCTTACCGGACAAAGCTAGGGAATGGTCTTTTGGTTGTGGTCGACCTATAAAAAATCAATAAAAGTCGGAAAAATTATACAATAGTATAAAAAACATCTACAACACCAATAAAGATAAATTGTAGAAGTCTCACAGAGACTAAATTATGAATATGAGAAACGTGCGTGGAAGTCTTTTTATACTATAGCGCAGGGCATACAACCTGTATGAGCTGGCTTAAGTGATCACTCTACCCAATGCAACGTTCACTAATTCCATCGTAAGAACATCTACACAGTATCAAATTTTTAAAGTTCTATATACCTATTTATATTAAAATCTGAGAATTTTTCGTTTCTTTGATTATCTGGGTCATCGTATAAAAAAGTAACCCATAAAAACCAAGTTTTTATTGTACTCCCTTTCTTTGTAAAATATAACAACAATTAAAGACGAATTAAAACATATAACATAACACTAAACTAACAGTAATTTAATATATTTCTAAAATGTCAGATGTTTTGATTGATAAGATGATAAGACTTTGATAAGACACTTCATGCTTTGAAGATTAAATTCTAAAAACATTTGTCAGTCAAATTAGATTTTCGACATTCGTAGCGAAGTACTTATTATGCATACCGACGGAGTAATTCAAATTTAGAAAATATTCCGCGACATTATCGGGCCGCCATTGCTAATAATCAAATGTTCTAATGATTCCAATTTGAAAAAACCAATAAAATTTCTAAAAATCCTAAATTATACTATAATTATTTTTTTTAAAGAAAATTTGATAGATCTTCTTGATCGTCGCCACAAGTCTACTTACCAAGTTTCAGCTCGATTGGATCACGGGAAATGGGTCGAAAATCGATCCAAAGTTTTTTTTTACGGCAAGCCGGCAAGCAAGCAAGCAGACGCCAAGAGTTAATACAAAGGGAGTAAAAATGCCAGTGTAAGGGGTCGGTTGTAATTTTTCTGTAATTATAAAATTATTGTGCCAGACTTTAAACTATTACACTTTTTGTAATCATAGAATATAACTTTAATGCATATTATTTCTTGTTTCAGGTATGCCATTTTCTGTCTCCGGAGCAACATTTGTAAGAAGCAAAATCCTCAGTAAGTCGCGTAAAATTATTATAATTTCACACGTTTCTCATATTCATAGCTTTGTCTCTGTGAGACTTCTTTAATTTATCTTTATTAAGTAATCATCCTTTTGATTCTTATCTCATTCAAAGTAAAAATTTCATTGTTTTATACATTATATTATTTTAGAAATATTTTTAATCATATAATATTTTATTAGCTACAACCCGTTAAAAATGACAGAGTTTTTAACTGTGAATATCGGCTTTGTATTAATATAAGTCGTACGATTTTTTTTGCGAAATCCATTTAAAATAAAATAAAATATTTTACATTATCTCACATTGACCGTTTCTGTGTATCCAAATAACTTTTAACAAATTGAAAAAATTCTCTTTAACTTCCTTAAGTTCTTTACAAAATGCCAATTTGAATTTGACTTTCACTACAAATGAAATTATCGCGAAATCGGAGTATGTTTGTGTTAGCATGTAAACAGCTCCATCTTGTAGCATAAGTTTCGTTGGCTGTAAAAACATCGCCATCTGATGTATTAGTATTGGTGATGGACATCTTTCATAGAAAATAATATACTTTAATAGAAAACCTATTTATCACTGTACGTTTTTACATTTAATATCTTGTATATGTATGCAAAAAACTGTACGTAAATATTTTCAAAAAATATCAATATATTTTTATATATTTTTAAGGGAGGCTTTTTTTTGTAAACCACAGACGAACAAATGAAGCTTTTCAGAAGTTTATGTATAATAAGTTTAGTTATAATAAAAGATCATGTTAATAATAAATAATTCATAGTTATTCAGCATATCACATTAACGAGAGAATAGTTGATACCTGTATAAAAAGGGAAGGATGTGAGTATGATATTCCAATTGATTGTGTTGATGTGGATGTAAAAAGGAGTGCACCCCCTGGAAGAATTATTGTCTGGGTTATCAGTTAACACGATAAAAAAGCGTTAATTAGTGGAAGTGGTAAAAACCACGTGAGGTAACGTACGTAAGGGTGGGTCGTATCCTTTTCAGGCCATATATTACCACCCCTTGGTCGCCCACAGCTGATTTCATCGCCCCTTGCGTTACGGGTGTTTATATAAATGGCCCTCCCCGCGGCGAATAAATGTTGTCACACACTTAAGAGAGCCTTTTTTTGACATCATAATGTTAGGTTTTTTACGGGTGTGTGTTTTATTGGTGTTTTGTTGTGTGTAATGTAAACAAAATGCCAACGATCATTTAACATATATAAATCCAAAAATATAAAATAAAAATAAAAAATATAATTTTTATTGATTTAAGCATAAAATTACTCTAAAATTTCCACTTCCTATTTTAAAAAAAATGATAAAAGAGTTTCCTGATATTAACATTAACTACTCTCTGTTTTCATGATATTGTCATGGGTCGTAGTTGTGGGAGATAAATGAAAACGCTGGAAATCAATTATCGTTTTTTAATTATTTTAATAAATTGACAAAGTCACCGGACGCGAATTAAATTTAAGCACTTATCTGTGAAACATTTATGTTTAATTCTCGCACGTAAGAACTCCGCCCGATATCTGTCGCTTTGATTAATCTACGCGTCACTAACATTGCGGTCGCTACGTATTTATCGCTGGTTAAGTCGCGTCGGTTGCGTTAAAACAATCACAAACTCTCCGCAGGACTGGCTCGGCTTTTTATACGAAATGCGTTGGTTTTTCGAACCTTCGAGTCTATTTTTTATATTTCAAGCGTTTGCTAAATGTCCCAGTCGCTTCCAGATTGTTCCACATGCTTCCCGAATGTTGTAGGGCTTTCCAGAAAGTTATGAAATGTTAGAAATATTTCACTCTTGTTATTGTCCTTGAGAGGCTTTGACAGTGCACAATTATCTCATTATAATATTTTACATCAAATAATAATATAATTTAAAGTAATAATAATATACTGATTTTGATTTTAGTCTGTGTCAATTGGAATAAAAAAAGATAAACACGTCTTTAAAAGTACAAGAATATACAATAATACAATATCTGTTAATATGACATAATTGTAAATTGTTATGTTGTTATTCATAATTATTATATTTGTTTCTCCCACGTGTAAAAAATCTTTTATTTCTGCTTACAGCCCAAGAATGCAGTTCCTTATTCAAAGTTCGGCTTGTGAACTCAGACAAGCTAAGAAAGTTTCTCACTTAGTTGGACTTGTCTCCTAGTTTCATGTTCTGGACCACTTACTTCTTCTGTTAAGTCACATCTCCCACTCCACACCACCTCAGCTGCTGAACTTGCTAACAGTCTCTCGCAGACTATTCTATACCACTGTTGATCTTTGGAGAGAATATTAATTCCATTTATCGTCCTGATTTAGTTAAAACTGTTGGAATCCTTTCAACTACTTAATTCAGTTCTTGATTCAGTTAAAACATCTTTCCTTTGTATATCTATTACCCTATTATTCAGGTATATGAACAATTATTTTTAATAAATTACCATTATTTTACAGTCATCAAAATAATACCTATTATTTAACGTCAGCTCACTATCAAAAATACCTATAATATAAAATATTTCATCTCGAGTATTGTTCTACACAAAAGTATGCATGGACCGTAAATCGACAAGAAAAACATGCTTTTGAAGAGAAGAATGAGGAAATCAAATTAGATTTAAATAGTTTTAAAGAAGAAAATACTAGAAGATTTAAATAAATAAAAAAATCATAGCCGCAGGAAATTTAATCAGTTCCAAATTGCAATATTAAAGGTATCTTATTTTAGCAATATCTAGTAAGAACAAGATATTGCTAAAATAAGAAAATCAAAAGTTCTTTCTTATTAAAAGCACTCATATGCAACAAATAAGTACTTCCAGGTGGGAAAAGCTAGCCAAAAAATTTTTTTTATATATAACAGAATTGTTAATATTTGATAGCCAATTTCCAAGCCGGATTTTCTGAATAGCGGAACGCGCGAATGCATCCACTGTGAATTACATATTCAGGAGAGGCTATCATCGATTTGTCTCCAGTGCATCCTACAGTTCTGTAGCCATATTGCCCGGAAAGAGGATAACAACATAGAGAGGTGAGTGGACAATGAAAACACTGAGTGCTGAAAAAGTAAAGGAAGGAATGAAAAATTATAGTAATAAAAAAATATTTGATTGTGCCCTTCCAAAATACTCATGAGCAGAATGCCATGAACTTTATGTAGAAAAAAAAGTCAAACGCGGTAAGACTCTTAGAAGTCACGGACTTTATCAATGAGGTAACGACTAAGACGTAGTAAATTTAAAAGTATCCAATCGCACAAAATCCGCTTAAAGCGTTTGTGCTGAAATTGTGGACCAGTTGAATGTGATCAAAAACGTGATAGGAACAATGTGTATGGGTTCTTTACGATTTGAAATTCGAATAAATAAATATTTTTTGTGTATTTTTTTATCTTTAGCCTCTTTAGTTTTGTAAATAATCTTGTTCAAGGATGATCCATGCATCCATGTCCAATATTTTTTTCAACCCAAACATACTTATATTTTCCCACTATGATTTACGACTGGAGAATGTGAATCTCTTATCAAGAATTTAATTATAATTCTATACTTATAATTAAATTCCTCTTTTCTCATACAAAAGACTTGTGCTATTGCCAAGGCAATGCCTGCCTTGCGATTCAGTGCAGAGTCGTCTGAAGATATTTGCTTTCTCATTTCTCATTATTTTGTAGATGAATTTTTTTCAAGATGTGTTCTTCCCTTAGTCTAAACCTTAATTAAATTGCGAAAGTTTTAATGCGTTGTGTCTTAAAAGTGATCTATCTACTGGCCCATTCGATTGCTTAAAAGATATTGATATTAGAGTTGAGGAGCACTTAAGAGCAAGCAAGCAAAACATTTGAAGCAAAGCAAGATATTTGAATTTTATTTATTTATTTATTTAGAATATTCACAAGTTCACAGTACAATAAATCAAAGAAACATCTTGAAATATACTACTGGAGCTCAATTATGAATGACTCAATATATCAATGTAATTTCAGATCTTAACGCTAATCTAACCAATTATATAAGAAATAAAAATGAAAGTAAAACAAAGAAAAAAAGAAAAATAACTAGTCTGAATATTAGATAATTTTATGCAAACTAACCATTATTTTGGCTTAGAAATTTTACAGTTCTACAAATTATAAATTTAAGAAACTAAAAAACGTATTCATCTTCATCCTCGCACTGTCCCAACTCATTGGTCAGCTCTTCTCGTTCTCAGACTGTATTTTATTAGGTTCTGGAGATTTTGGAGCATTGAGTCATTCAAGAGTTTTTTGGTCATTCTTCTTCTTCTTCTTGTGCCCTGTCCGTTTACAGACGTTGGCTATCATGTTGGCTATGCGGGCTTTGTTTACTGCGGCCCGAAACAGCTCCACAGTAGACTGGCCAAACCACTGTCTCAAGTTTTTCATCCATCAAGTCCTCCTTCTTCCAGGGCCCCGACTTCCGGCAATCTTTCCCTGCATTATGAGATGCAAGATCTCGTATTTCCCTGGATGTCTCATCACATGTCCTAGATATTGAAGTTTTCGGATTTTTATTGTTTTAATAACTTCTTTTTCTTTATTAATCCGAGCCATAACATCTTCATTCGTAACTCTGTCCATCCAGCTTATTTTGAGAATTCTTCTATAGATCCACATCTCGAATGCCTCAAGTCGCCTTATCAGTTCTTCCAAGGTAAGCGTCCATGCTTCCATTCCATAGAATAATACTGAACACACGTAGCATCTGACCATTCGAATTCGTTATCCTAGGTTGAGATCATGACTGCAGAACATCTTTTTCATGCGGATCAAGGTTGCTTTTTGGTCATAGAAATTAGAAAAAGTATTAATAGGTTATTAATTATTATAAATAATCATATTCTTCTTATTTTCTTTTACAATAATTCATTATGACTAATTCAAACCCATTTTTTTACTATCATTATTTTTGATATTAATTTAAAGTACCTGAATTAAAATATGTTGATATCCCGACGAATTAATCGGCCCCGAAACATGTTGATTACTCAGCACAAATGGTTTCATACAAAAGTTTTTTTATTCATATAAATAATATGGCGACAAAGTTATTTTTCCATTATTGAAGATGTTAATATTTCGTTTCCAAATTCATGGCATACCCCAAACAACCTAATTATAAATACAAATTGAAACAATCCATCGAAGATTTCAATTTGCACCATAATGTATGCACGACGCATTGCTTAGTAATTACAAGTTAAAGTTGCTATAAGTAAGTATCTTGTGAATACGTGAGCTTGGCACCTGATATTACATTTAGCACCTCCAATTAGCCATTTTACATTATCCTGACAACTTTGCTTAAACTTACACGTTGCATAAACTCAACTTTGTTTTGTTTGTGTTAACCCGCGAGCACTCCCACTTGTGATGGTCGACATAGAGATATATTTAATACATTTAGAAAATCTTAAAATAATAATATTCAAAAAAGCCAAGTATGGACATCAAAAATATATTTCTTCTGGTTTGAATCGTTTAAAAGTAAAAGCCTGATATATTTCTTCTCAAGATTCCATGTATTACAAGAGGCTAACAAAATATTGAATATTCAGCTACACAAGTAGTATTTCTTAGATCTTTATTATACCATAGATATAATTCTGTGTTAAATTAATATCGTTTGCCAATCCTAATAGACTCGACCTTGTGTGTAGGTGCGAGCGAGCCTTCATTATTTATGAAACGGAACAGCAAGTCTCGCGTGTAGCGAGTGCTTTACTCTTATTTTAACGAAACGGACCAATCACAGGCACGCGTTACCTTTCGACGGGTTGAGCCGGAGGCGACCGTCCTGATGACTGAATCCGGCCAATGGCGAGCGCCGGCGGTGAGGTCATCGCGCATAGGATGAGTCACTGCACTAGCGTGGATTTCAGAGGTATGGTGAAATCGTTACTATAAAAGGAGCGAACACGATATACTCAGCCCCTGCAGTTCGAGACCAGACTTGCGAGCGGAAGCGCTGCCCAACAGACTACCGACGGAGCCCTGAGTTCCAGAACATCATTTGCGGACGGAGTTGCTGCCCGGACGTTTGGAGGAATCTACCATTCATCAGTAGCAGAGAGGATCATACCGCCACTGTGTAACAGCTAAGGAACACATTTATATTATCTATCGATTAATTATTTTAACTATTGAAATGTATTTATTTTGGGAAGATTTAAAATCGGAGCATTAATGTATAATTAATATCACGATTTCTTGTGTGATCTTGGCTCAATTCGTACGGGAATATCTCCCAAACGAATATATTTTGATGCTTGGGGATTTTCATACCATTTGTATTAACAATTGATTTTACGGAGCTCTATAAGCAGTGCTTAATAGATTCATAATATTGTCGACGCGTTATGTATTGCATAACCAGATATCAATCCAAATCGTACGAGAAATTCTTCCGAACGAATATATTTTAAAGTATGGGATTTTCAAACTATTTTTACTAATAATTGAATACACGTAATTCTATAAGAAATGCTTAGTAGCCTTATAATAATTGTGTTGCATAAGTATTGCGCAATCCGGTCTTCAGCCAAGTCTTTATGATTTGAGTACCTCGGTACATCTGGCTTAACAAGTAGCTTCAGAATGACGAGTAAAGGACAGAATGGGGAGATCTAACTAAAGATTGGGGATATCTGGTTTGTGTTAGCCTAGCTGGCTGAGGGGTGGATGATTGCCGGCACTTGGGCGTGGAACCCGCACAAGCCCCTGCAGGGCCCCTTAAAGGCGGGGTCCTCCTTGTTGCTCGGGGTCGTCAATAAACCGACCACCTAACCTCATCTGGCGCAAACTACTTAAACCAACAAAAAGGTTCCCTTTGTCTTTGGAAGGATTTCCATGCTTGAATGCTGTAAAACCTTGATAGAAAACGTTAACTTCTATTTCGTCCTCTGTAAGAAAGACAGGGCCAGAATAAATATAAAAATCATTCACTCATATGGAATAGCTGGGATATTATAAATATGTTACTAACACCCTAACATTTGACCAAAGTAAATGTTGCAAGATGCAGAATCGTGGGACGCCATTCTGAAAAGGCATAATGAGATTGCACAATAATTTGTAACATCGCTGACTATGCCCGCAAAGGAGGCTAATGTCGTCATCAATTCGTACCAAAAGAGTACATGATTCTTCAAACACCGGCCTAAAAGAAAGGCGCCTCAAGACAACACACATCATCAGAAACTCGTACCAAAAGAGTACGGCCTTCTCAATTATAAGCCTAAAAGAAGGGCGTCACGGGATCACATCTCGTAAAGAAGAGATAGAGTCTCGGGATGCAGTAAGTTCCGGAGGAACAAGGGGGGTCGTTTAGTCACTTAGGAAGTCGGCCACCGGGTTTAGGCGGGCGCGGAGCCTCAACCCCTCTCAGCAGAGATGCTGAGGGTTTAAAAACCCAAAACTTAGCATTCAAAGAAACTATTATTTCATATAAACTCACGGGCTGTTGTAGAATCCTTTCGAACAAACCATCCCCGAGACCTTATCTATTTATTCATAAAGAAGTTTCACTTCAAAAAATGTGGTATTTCGTAGATAGCAAATATATGTATTATTTTCCCACGGAATTAATATGAACAGGTTCATGCACGTATAAGACGGAACCATTCAAGGTAAGAATATGCTAATACAAAGTGTTTATAATTATTAATTTCAGTGTTATTTAATATGTGTGAATTTTTCCCTTTGCGCCGTTCGAACGATTTTACTGGTTTGTCTCAAATCGAAAATGTTTTATTTCTAATACATAAATTCTTTCTAGTGTACGTATTTTTATTGTAACATAAATGTATAGATTATTAGGTTCGTTAGATGTTTTTATTACATAATATTATGCAATTGTTTCCACACTGCTCCTATAAAAGAATTTGAAGTTATTACGATACACAACGGGGTCCTTCATCCATTAGACGAATCATGTGCCAATTCAACGACGTATTACGAATAGTATATATTGTATTTATCGAGATTTAGTCGCATTTATTATTTCTAGTGAGGTTTTTAGTATTGGTTCCAGGCGCCATTATGAGGCGGAAATAGTTCATATTCATAGCCCGACTGCAATAGGTATTTTTGTCGCGTAAGAGGTAGCATTTTTAGAAATATAACTATGTTTTATGTTTCGTCCCTGACGGACAGGATGGTATAGCTGTGGCTATTTAGGTAATATACTTAGTAAATGCAAAGGGCATTAGGTATTTTCAATATAGTATGCGAACCCAAGATGTTAGAAATATTTTAGTTAATATTTTTAGTTAATTTTGCATTCAAAAGCGCAATTTTCACAGAATAATTATTTCCAGTTAATAATATATATTTTAGTTAAATGTATAGTTAGCACAGGCAGAGTATTAATATTGTATAGAATACATTATTTATAATATTTCAAGAAGGTATAATATTTTATTCCGCGATCCTTTTATAGTTACAGCGTATCTGTCGACCTCAGCCGTTGCCACCCGCGCCATACAACTATTTTCGCTAACATCATACGGCAAATGACTTTATTCATTGCAATGAAATTTATATTATTTAATATTATTTTCCACGACGTATTTTAGACGGGTCACCCCATAGGATTCATCACATTGTTAGCCGCGGCTAGGAGTTGGAAAATCAATTATACATAATAGATAAAATTTAAATTTCAACTCGCGGCGATTAAGCAACGGCCTTTTAAATAAATTATTAATAAAAATTCATCGTTAATACGTTAGGAAGACCGCAGTCTATCTACCTGGATCATCTTACACTACGAGCACCTTTTGCTCACGGTAAATTTTAAATTCGCGCCATTTTGTCAAAAACAATTTCTCGAATCTCGTGCATTCAGTAGCTGAATTTTATACGTTCCCCCTCCCGCGCATAAAATTTCCCTTGCGCCTGTGTCATCCAGTCGCCCGCAGGAGGAGGTTGCCGTCGCGCGGCGATTTGCTCACCGCGCGAGTGACGACGTAAGTACTTAATAAAGTTAAAGTATTAAAGAGTTAAGGTTATTATTACGGTCGTTAGACATATTTAATTGTAAATGGTTACGAATATTTATACGAACCGTATGTTTTTCCGAGAAACGTTTCTCGACGTTTCGTTGAAGTCGTATTCAACACCATCAGGAAATCGACGTGCACCCGCGGAGTTACAGGGCGGACTGATCAATGTTTCCGGGGGCGTAAATTATATGCATTTTGTTGTGGAGTGTTCACTTATCTACGATAGAAGTCGACAGTGCAATATGTACTAGTTACGTCGGCGGACTTTTCTGCGACGTCTCTCAAAGTTTGAATCAAAATCGTGAGAACAGGGCGCCAAATACTCGATAGTTTGTAACTAATCTCTATTGAAATCGGGATGTTTGTATATTTCAATGGACTCCCTCACTAATCTGGGTATATGGCGCGGTTCTGTTGATAAAATTTTTGTATCTTCAAATCTGATGAAGTGACAGAGATTCTCTTTAGATGCATGTTCGCATATTTGCCGATATATTGGAGTTGTTGTATAAAATTGCTCCTATATGTTCCTTCAAACATGTAGCGATATTGCGTTTGGTTTGTCCCATATAGAACACTCCACAATCGCATGGCACTCTGTACACACCCGGAGACTCGAACGGTGTGTTTCTTTCATACTACCCAACATACGTGGGATCGAACTATGGGGGCTGAAATTTTTTTTTATATTTAATATTAGCAACGCCCGACTTATTTTGTCTGATGTACGGTAAGCATGCTTTATTTCTTGGGACATCACATATACTGGATCGTTTTCGTGATGTTCGTACGTTCGAAGAGTATCCATTAGTCACGACTGCATTTTGCACTTTTTCTCTTTTTCTTTCCGAGGCGATGTTTTCTTTGTCGCAAATTCTATTAGACCGTGTTATTAATTTTTTTATGGATTACCAAAAAAAATTTTTAGGTAATACGTAAAATAAAAATAAATCCATAATTTTTTTTTATGGATTACATAAAATTCATAAAAATGGCTGCCTGTTAAGGCATATCGTTTCGAAAATAAATTCGCCTACGTATGGCTTATTTAGAATTCCTTCGTCAAGAATTATGACCATTTCGTCACCATCCTAAAAGATGTGTAATCTGAACTTTGTTACAATTAAAGATATAACTTTGACATTTAAAAAAAAATCTTACATTTAAAAATTTCGAAAAATTATCATAGCAATTTGAATAAATTGTGGTAGGTGAATTTTAAAAAAAAATTACATTTTTTTTTATCAAAACTCCCTTTTTCACGTGAAAAATATATCTCTTAAACTATTAGGCCAATTTTGTTCAAATTTTGCATACAATGCGCCAGGTTTATGAATTTTCGAAATTTAATTTTCAAACGCACGCTACCTCACTTTACTGTAATTAAAAATTGAAATTAGCCCTTTAACTAACCGGAAAAAATGAACAAGTGTAACTAATTGCTTGCAATACTTAACACAAAATCTAAATATAATCGTTTTGTTAGTCGTACTTGCAAAACTTAACAAAATACCCAAATATAGTAAATTCTGTTTGTCCGTAATGCTGAAACCACAACACTAGATAATTATTAGAGTATGATACGCAAACGGCGCGCAACACACAAGGGTCGCTCCCCACCATATTACACCAGCTTGACATTTTTATATTATTATTTTTATTATATTTAGTTTAAGGTTTATGTGAATAAATTTTATTTTTATTCACGAATTTTCGGCTTCAAAATTCTGCAATCATTATTTCCCGTGATTTTTCACGGGCGTGCGGCTAGTTCAAACACACAAAACCGAGACATATCAACTATTTACATAACACCGAAAGGAGCCTGAATGTCAGTGGCGGGTTCCTTCGCATCATTTATACATCTTCTGATATAAACATGGACTTGGTGAGTCCACCCATAACAATCCTCGAATTTTCAATTGACAAGAAAATCATCCTTTACGGGTTCCACCTAACCGCGTGTCGCTATGAGGCGTTTGAATGAGACAAAGGAAAGCTTAACGAAACCCTATGAATATAAACTTTTAATTAATCTATTGACTTTCTAGAGAACGAATCATTCCGGCTGCGGGAATCCAAATTGTTTTTGGTGAACACATCCAAATGGCGTACATTTCAATGTAACCGAAAGCTTTATTGGACCGATTCTTCCGATTTCTCTTTTTCATCCGTTCAGCCTCCTCCAATAAAATACAGGACGCTTTATATTGATAAAGTGTATAAAGATTGATAGAAAAGTATATTCAGCAATCCGAGAAATGGTACAATAGATTTTCTTTCATTAATAACACAATAATAGTATTGTCAAGATCTTCTTGATACTTCTATTGAACTGGTCTATAGTTATGTGATAATGTAATACTAATTAAAGTATCGTGGCTACATTAATTTGTTTTGTCTTTTGAACATTTGTATATCCGTAAGTGATTTTCTTGAAGAGATTTAAAAAAAAACTGTTTTAAAACAAAGCAATACTAAGATTTCTTAGTAAGTAGGTTTATATATTTTTTAATGTCAACTAAAAAAATACGTATAAAAAAATTTAACAATAGAATTTTGGTATTTTTAACAATCCAATTATAATTTAAAATCGATGGATAAAATTCCAATATCAGAGATATGAAAATCTGGAAATGTGACATAATTACATGAGGGGTATAAAAACAAAGGCACACTAATATCCAAAAGATTAATTGTTTTGAATGCAGTCATCGAGGATACCCAAATTAGAATGTACGGAATTTAAGATTTTATGTATCTATCCCTTCCAAAATCATGTTTCCTTTAAATTGATGAGTGAAAGTAATAACCGAATGAGTCAATAAAATCAAAAAATGAGTTAAGTGTGCAGAGTTGTTCTTTAGATACATATCTAGCAAGTGAAAATTATGAGTCGGAAAAAAAAATGCTACTATTTTTTCATTTTTTGAAAAAAATTCGTATGACATGATTAATTATTATAAAAATTTGGCAACAAACACAGATATTAAGTCAACTTCGTTCAAAATTCTTGTGTAAAAAGAAAACTACTGGTGCAAATATTAAATTAAAAAAAACAAAGCCTTTAAGATATATTTCGTAAACAAACGAAATTCATAAATTTTGTTTTGGATCCCCTGAAAACCTGCATTTTTTGACTTAGTTATTTCTTTCGCCCACAGAAATAAAAAGGATTAATAAAGGTTTAATATTACCTAAAACATCTTGAATTCAATATATTCTTATTTATCAAGCCTCGGTGAATACATTCAATTTTTTTTTTGGATATTGCTTCCTTTTCTTTTGTACCCCATAGATCTAATATGCTATTTTACTACAGCATTTAATTGCTATGTAATACTGAGATTGTCATTCCTGCATATTTTAAACAATACGATCATATTATTATTTTTATTCCGACATATAGCTGGTTTACAGATTTTGCTATAAATAACTCGATTATGGTTTTGTTTTGTGAAGCAAATATTGTTATGGTTATTAAAGAGTAAAGCTTACTATTACCGTCGTTAGACATATTTATATTTATATTATTTATATTTATATAGAAATGGTTACAGATATTTTATACGAACCATATGTTTTTCAGAGAAACAATTGTCGACGTTTCTTTATGACGTTAAATACGACTTCAACAAAACGTCGAGAATTGTTTCTCGGAAAAACATACGGTTCGTATAAAATATCCGTAGGTAACCATTTAGAGTTAAATATTGTTATGGAATTTTCGTATTGTTTCGCAATATGTACGAATTTAACGTACAAAATAAAATAATAATATAAACTAGTCTTTAATATTGAAATTTTATTCTTGTGTAGGTATATTTTTATAATTCTATTCTGTTATATAATATATGTTAAATAATTTGGATAAATATCATATATGCATTAAAAAGGTTATTAATTAATATTCTACTTTAAAAATATAGTGGTATCATTACCAGCTACGAAATCTATGTAATTATGTTATGGGTAAGTCCAAAGATATCTATCTCTAACGTAGTCCTTACAGATATTTGAAAGATAATGATTTAGAACGTAGGTACATAATATTAGGTCCTTACATATGAAATTGACGTTTAGTATGGAAGGAACATAAAGCCGATTTTTTTTATTATAATATATTTATTTAATCAAAGTATGTACCATTGCTATCTATGCACTTTTGCCATCTCATAGGTAGTTCATCGATCCCTTTACTAAAAAAACCATTCGGACGGGAAACAATAAAATCTTTGAAGGCGGTTTGGACTGCCCCATCGGAGTTGAATTTTTTCCTTTGCAAGAAGTTATCCAAATTTCGAAAAAAATGGTAATCTGTTGGGGCAAGGTCCGGAGAGTACGGTGGATGTCTTAGACATTCCAATTGAAGCTCCTCTAATTTGGTAGCCGTCTGTTGTGCAGTGTGTGGTCTAGCGTTATCATGAAGCAGCAGTGGCCTAGACCGATTAACCAGCCTCGGTTGTTTAGCAGCTAGCTTTTCCATCATGGTTTGCAGTTGCTGACAATAGACATCTGCCGTAATCGTCTGGCCAGATTTAAGAAAGCTGTAGTGAACGACACCAGCACTAGTCCACCAAACGCTCACAAGTAACTTTTTTGGAGTCAATTTTCGCTTGGGGCATGGTTTGGCTGGTTCGGCAGGGTTCAACCATTGCGATGAGTGCTTCCGATTATCGTACAGGATCCACTTTTCATCACAGGTAATGATTCGATTTAAAATCCCTTCATTATTGTGCCGGTTGAGTAATGCAACGCAGCAGTCAACGCGCGTTTGTTGATTTGCGTCACTCAATTCGTGAGGTACCCACCTTTCAAGCTTTTTCACCTTACCAATTTACTTCAAGTGGATTAAAACAGTTTTATCACTAACACCGCAGCCTGTAGCTAACTCGGATGTGGTTTGCGATGGATTCCGCTTCCACAATAGCCTTCAATTCTTCATTATCAACTTTGGTCTCCGGCCGTCCACGGGGCTTGTTCTGCAGGTCGAAATTTCCAGAACGAAAACGTTGGAACCAAAAACGCACTGTGTTTTCTTTTGCGGCACCGTCGCCATACACATCATTAATCCTTCGAGCCGTTTCTGCAGCACTGGTGCCACGGTGGGAACTCGTACTCGTAAATAACGCGATATTTCAAGTTTTTCATTTTGTAAACTGAGTGACGCAAAGAAAAAAACAATTGAGGAAAAAACAAATGAATTATAATTTTCAAAACACAAATACATGAGTAAATAGCTGTATAAATTTGGATTTGGAATTCCTAACCAAAGAGAAGATATTTGAGATCAAATTTGCCAGTACGGCAAAACACCAATTTCATATGTAAGGACCTAATATACAACTTTCAAAAATTTGATAATGTGTGGATGTTCCTACGGTGGAATCGGTGAATTGCATTATGTAATAAGATCACTTAAGCCAGCTTATACGCGTCATAAATCCTGGGCTACCCTAGAAAGACTTCAATACACGTTTCCCTTATAAATAGCTTCGTCTCTGTGAGACTTCTATAAGTTATTTTGATTAATAAAATAAAAAACATTGAAGGCTCCTGCTTTATTGAAATAGTATTATTTTTTTGAGAAAACATTTTTTTAGAGATAACTGATGTAATATTGATTATATTCTTGAAAAATATAATATGAATCTTAAAAAAGCAATTATTCAGTGTTTTGTAAAATGCTATATTAACAAAATTAATTTTTATTTCTTTGCCTTCGGCGAATAGATACATCAATACATCATATTGCAATAAAATTAAATATGTTTTTTGAATCATTTAATTTTCCACGCAGCCCATCGTATTAAAAATATAAATCCTCGTTTTATTAAATCACTATTAATGAATTAATTTGAATTGCAATGCATTGAGTGAACTGGTAAGTTGAGCTATTATTAGAGTTAGTTATTCAATAGTGCCTACTAGGTACATTTTTATGCTTGTGTTTTTTTTACATATTTACGAAGGTTTACATGAGTGACGAAAATGTGCATGTTTGCCTTATTATACTTATTTTCGACGAGGCAAACATGCAAAAAAATCTGAATTTTTTATACTAGTTCGCTTATGAATTGAAATTTCTCAGCCTTCAAAATAAAAAGGTTATTAAAAAACTGTAATAATATTATATTCAGCTATTACTTTGCAATTTATTTAAAATTAAATTACCTTAAAAATATTCATTAACAAAGATTGGTTAAAACTACTTAATTTAATTTGGAATGAAAAACCACAAAGTAATAGCAGATAACAATACTATAAAATGGAAAGTATGGTCAAAATATACTGCATTAATTTTTTGTTTAAAATGAAAATTATTACCCAGGGTTAAGATAAATTTTTTAATCATTTCTTACGAAAAAATATTTGATTGAAAATGCAACGGACGTGCTGTCATCTCTTTCGCCCTCACATGTCAACTATTTACGGGTAGTTCCACCCCTCGCCCAGATGCATCGCTCCATTCTCGAAGTTCCGTATTATATTATCTATTATTAGACCATACCTCTTGCCAAGGACTTTATTATCGAAAGCGTGCAACTTTTTTAAATATTTTCATCTGCAGATGCTATCTGCAGGATGTTGCAAAAGCGGAAATCAATATTTGGCGAAACAATGGAAAATTGTCGCATAAATTGATAAAACTATAGGAAAACCTATAAAAGTGTAAAGATCTAGTTACATTTCATGCCTGCCGTACTGACAAGACTAACAGTTAATTATATTATTTTAATATTTCCTGAACTTCATACCTATCTATGTTAAACATGCTCGAATTAAATAGATACGTTATTTGATTTGTTTGTCGCATATTGTACCTAAGTATTATAACTAGCTGTAGGCCGTCAAAAATGACGTACTTATTATTTCAGCCATGAGTTAAGGCTATGAAAATAACGCAACAGTTAGTGAATCACATTGTTACATAAACATACATAAACAATTATGACTTATTGACTTATTTTAACACTTCATTATTGTTTTATATCATATCATTATTTGTGCCATCTGGTAGCGTTATTCACGGACATTTTTACGCAGAGAATTATGATTTTAATACCTTATTATTATTTATATACCTTTTCATTATGACAGACATCATGTCGCGTTAGTTACGAACATTGTTGCATAGAGAATTATGTATTTTGATGAAAGAGCTTTGATACCCGTTGAACATGAATGAGAACATATTAACGTAGCCGTGGAAGAAAATTGGTATGCAAAGATACAAAGATTTTGCATTCTATCCTCTATGCCTACTCCTGAAAGGAAACGGCGCGAAATCGTCTGAGTTCATCGAAATTTTTAACATATCCATGATTATTCTTATTCTGTATAAAATACTCATGATGTTCTTAGGTTTTCACAGCCACTCACAATCTTCTGGTTTGTGTCTTCAGGGGTATTATGCCGTGTTTTTACCACCTTTATGGCCAACGTTTCGGATCCCATTGCAGGGTCCATCATCAGGGCTGATGTGTTGAAAGCCAGCCAGAAAGGATGTGAAAACACGGTATAATACCCCAGAAGACACAAACTAAAAAAATACTCCTCTTCTTCAAATATAGCAATATAATTTTGTGGTGACATAATTATAATTTATATAAAATAACTTTGTTAACACCACTTATTTATTGAAAAAAAAATTCAACATGTTTCGAAGCCAATGCCAATATCGAATTTTTTTCAATATATAGGTGGTGTTTACAAAGTTATTTTATATAAATTAAAATACTCCTCGTTTGTAAGGTAAGGTTACAAAGAAAAAATATCGTTATCTACTTTAATAATAACTCACTGCACCCCCGGATAAGGCCTTTTGATACCTCGCTAAGAGACAGACATACGACTGCCGGGATATTAAGAATATGTCTTAAATTTATCCCGCCACTCTTGGCAGATAACAAGAAGGCACAAGGGGAGGGGATCTAATACCTTCCGGATGGTTATATTCGAAGAAAAGTCTGAATAATTTTCCGCCCAGTTATCTACTAGAAAATTTTAGGTTCTTCTCGCTAAGGGTGAGGGTGAATCGGATTTAACACACGCCCGTTTTCATTAATACTATAAATATATTAAAAATAATTTTAATGTCTCGTATTCTCCATTCTCAACTGCTTTTTAAAATAATGTAAAAGTTTACGCTAACCGTGAAAATTCGCTTATGTAAAATTCTGTTGTTATTTTTAATATTTGAGGGCGTCTCTATAAAATGGCTTGTACGCAAAAATGAAATTATGCAGACAAAAAAGGCTTAGTGAAATAAATAGCCAGAATTTCAGTTCTTTCTTATTTACTAATATTCAATGGCCATATATGAACATTTATCTTATGTTTTTTATTTGTTTATTCATGTTGTTAAGTAATTCCACCGATATAGTTAAACTGTCGGTATCCGTTAAATTTGTTACCACCAGATGAATATGGATGAATAAAGACCCCTTTTCCACGCTAGCCAACTTTTGAGGTCGAATTTCAGCAAGATTGAGTTGAAATCAAAAAAAAAAAGATCAATTTATGATGTGATATACATTGACGCTTTTTATAGGGACGCTTTCATTTACTGAAACACAGCGTTAAAGGTTGAACATAATATTGATTATGTTAATAACTAGTTACTATTAATTATAAGTCAAACATGATAATGTAGAGTTGACGAGTGCATATTTTATGCAATCTCACGGTAGATTTTAACCTAACCCGAAGTCACCTAACCTAACCTTACTGAAATCGTATATATTCATCACAAGATAAGAATTATGCACTCATTAGAAAACATTTATATATTTGAAACAACTCAATATCGAAAGATGGTAACTTAATTAACACATAAAATAATTATTTTGCACATTATTTAATTAACGTATAATGCACATTTTTATAATTATTTCTTATTTTATTCTTAAAAAATGCATACAGTAGTACATTTTATGCGTCAATATGAAAGCTGTAATAATCCATAAATAACTTTGAATGGTGTAAATATTTATTGTGAATTAAAATTCCAATTTTTTTAAATTTTTGGTAGCTGTACAAAATGCATTGTGGTATAAAATACACCATCATACAAATGCTTGGCATTCAAGTCTCTGGGTATGTAAATTTCCACTATTATAAATGTTTTTTTAAATTGATGCTGACGTATACAAGCTTTAAGTCGTACAATTTTTCGCTAGCGAATTTCTTTGAATCAAAAACATTAAAAGAGCATTGCGTTTGACGGAAAAAAATTATCGTTGCGAGAACGACTAAGAACGGTCCCGATAGTAGGCTTGAAATTGAGTGTTGCAAATTTGATGAATAAAATATCAATAAAGAACACCTCAGAAAATCCAGGCTGGCAGAATTTGAACCAGCTTAAAAATAAATTACCACGGCACACTGATAAAAAAGTTCATCCCTGGTGAGCTCTTGCACGGCCCTTCAGAAGGTTTACGCGAAGGCTGCGGCGGGCACCGACAGCGGCGCTATATTTCAGCGTGAATTGCTCCGCGTAAGGGTAGGAGCGACGCCCGACTATAAGGGTTGAAGAGTTCAGGAGAGAAAAGAGCCGTTAAGATGATACTTAGTTCTATAAAGATTTTCTGGTGGCTAAGGGTTTGAACATTAATATAATTAACAAAAAGCCTCAAGAATGGACGATTTTTTTACGAGTTAATACGCCTTTTAACACATTTTGGTTGAAGAGATTGAAATACATTATTCATTCTCAGTGCGTAACGAAAAAAATCCATGTTTCTTTTATTGTTTTTTTTTTAATAAAATAAATTAAAATTTTCACACAATTTCTTGCATAAAATTATTCAGATTATTTAATTATTTTATGTTAATGACGATCCATTCGTTTCCATTCTAATATATTTTCTATTATTTTAAAACTTTATTACACGGATTCGTTTGAAACAAATTTTTGAGGTACTGTTGAAGTAACAGCTGAGGTTAAATTTAAATAATTTTGAGATCGGGAAATTTGTGTAATTTTTCGCTTTGCGAACTCAAGTTACATAATCGTGTCATGTCGTTTTATGAAAATGAGAACTCCGATTCAGCTTTCGTAGAATATAATATAATATATAATAAAGTTCGTTTTATTCCAAAACCAACAAAATTATACCGAGGTTTTCGCAATCGACATCTAGATTTAATTAAAATAACGGCATACAAGTGCAAAATCCTCATAAAAAGTATGTTTTTAAATGAACTGAACGGATTTCAAAATAAATAAGATGAAAAACATACATTTTTTATGTTCCGTATACGTAATTATTTTTGTCTTCAAGTTTGCTTCTATTACTTAGGAGTATTCCATTCATCAAGATATGTATATTATAGAAGCCTCATAGAGATGAAGCTATATTTTTATAAGGGAAAATAGGTATGGAAGTCTTTTAAGGCTATCATAGGGCTTAAGACCTTTCATAAGGCTGCCTTAAGTGATCAATTTACATAACGTAACGTTCGCCATTCCACCCATGATAGATTACTACATATCAATTTTTGGAAAGTGGTATATATGTTTAACTTACCAACTTGTTTTGTATGCGAGTAGTATTTTTACTACCGCCACCTGCAGTCCAAAGCTTTTTCATTCCTATAATTCAATACAGATTTCACTATTGATAATGAGCTTGATAATAGCTTCGACTCTTGATTAATGTTATCCCCCTGGGGATAAAATCCAGTATTGTGTTCTTGAAAAATTTGGAAATAGGTACTCAAAATATTCAGAAGATTCCATTCGTTCCAAAATCGTGGTTATAATTCGAAATTCAAATCAGCAATATCCACTTCTATCAATCAATCCCCAGGGGTGTGTCACGTGACAAAATGGCTGCTTCATACTGAAGTGAGAATTGATATCAATTTTTGACTATCACCATAACAATGTCAGTAATATCCAATTAGTAAATAGAAAACGTAGCAATGTCGACTATTTAACAGCAAACACAGTAATATCTAAATTTTAATGAAAAATATTTATTTATACACGTATATAAAAAGGAAAAGTGAGGTGGCATTAAACTTTTTTCTTTCGTTCAAATGAACAAGGAATACGTGTCGTATCAATATTCTTACTGTTTCAAAAATAAACAGCTACTCACATTAAAAAACTTATTTCCAATAAGAAGTAGACTTTATAGATTCCAGAGAAATTTCTTTGAGTAAGTGACAGTTTTTGTATATATCTCAGAAACACGCAAGTGTGATTTTGCTACATTTGCTTTTATATCCCTCGTATGTATCATATATCTAGAATTTATATTTTTACCCCCCTACGTACAAGTCGAGATTTACCTTTTCTTTTGAGACACAGCCTTGAAAAATGCAAATATCATCGTACCAAAACGTTGGCCTGGTTTTCCTCAAGTAAACCACCTATAAACGTGATCTTACCCTGATGAAACACCAGCAGTATATAAACATACGTATATACATAAAAATGGGATAGGGATGTTGTCTTTAGTTCCGATCAGAGTTCCATCTGATTCCTTCAAAATCGACCAGTAGAAATCTCAGTTTTTTTGTCAACAAGCGTGAAGAGCCATCAAGACATGATGACATTCGGCCTTATTCTGAAATAATCAATATTGCTTTTTCTATATCTTGACAGTTATTGTATTAAACAGTAATGCCGCCAATTTTGACGTTTAATGTTTGACAGATTTGAAATTAACGAATTTAATCAATCAGAAAGCTCTAACACGTACACAAATATAAATTATTCATTATTTGTGAATAAATTAACGATATTCTACATAATTTGAATTCGTTAATTTCAAGCATGTCAAACTTAAAACCTCAAAATTGGCGGCATTACATTGTTATATAATAACTGTCAACATACAAAAATAGCAGTATTGCTTATTTCTGAATACGGCTAATTACCTGACACCTTATTTAATATCAAACCTTAATGTGTATGTCTCATTAATTCTTTCACAATAAATACTTTCATTACATAATAAAACATAAACAATTAATTCCATACACCTACATGTTTTTATTTACTCCATTATAAGCGATATTTTTCAAAAATTTCGTCGTATCGAATCCTTTGATTGGCATCCGATTTTGCATATATTTTATATTTTGCATATAAAACAACAATTTTAAGGCTCTAAATATAAAAAAAATCATTTTCATACCTATTTCATGAAAAAATATACATATTTCATTTTTTCTAGCTTATTGATTTACGCGATGGTATAATACGGGATGTTACGCGTTTTACATTTAAAGTAGAACGCAGTGTTTTCAGACTACGCAGATTTATTCCGTTACATTTCAGCGATTGCGCATTTTTTCGGTAACGATCCTTATTTGAATATGTGCAAGTAGGCAAAACGCTGCACCGCCAGCAATCGTCAGGTTTGGAGAATTTTGCAACATTAACTTCGTCCGCATCATTAATATTTACGTCGGCAATAAAGCTGAGGTACTGCCGGCAACTAGACCCCAAATTGGGGCGAGCCGGGGAGAACGGGGTCGGGAACTTTTTAAAACAAAAGTTTAATAAACTACCCATGGTCAATTTTACCTTAGCGCAGGTTTTGCAACTGTTTTTGTGTCGGAGGTCTTTTATAATTTTGCGAAAAACGTATTATTAAAATTTTTATGCGAGTTTAGGTCACGGGTCGCTTACACTGTTCTTTAATACAAAAATTAATATCCCTTTTACACTGGTTTCAACTTGATAATTGTAGGAGTCCCTATAAAAAGGGTTTATAGTACATTAGGTCACAAAGTGATTTTATTGTTTTAAAATGGTCTACATAACAATATGCATCACGTGCGGTATTTAATTTTTCATGATTTTAACTCAATATTGCCGAAATTCCACCATTGAAGTTAGCTGGAAAAAGTGTATATTTTCATCTATATTCATCTTGTAGTAAAAAATATGACGGATGTCGATAGTTCAACGATATCACTGGGATTACTTAATAATACATAAATAAACAAAGAAAACATCAAATTACTGTCCGTTATTAGCAAGTGAACATAAGAAAATTTAAAAAAAACTTAAATTCTGGTTAACTTTAACTGTGTAAGTGCAAAAAATTGGTAGCAAAACAATTTTCAATAATTATATAAAAATTGTATTCCTTGTTTTAAAATTAAAATAAATGTATGTCACTATGTGTAAAAAATAAACATAATAAGTTATTTATTTTAAATAAATTGCACTCATTCAAACGATTTTCTCTGTGAGTTCTTTAAGAAAACATGAAAAAAATGATGTGGCATCTTGTATTTTACAATTTAAGTGAAAGTGATATTTCATAAATTCAATGCTTATGGTGGAAATGACAGCAAATTGAAAAAAGTGACGCTGATACAACAATTATAGACATAATTATTTTTGTAAATATCATGATGGATGCCAGAGCTACCATCTGAGCGTTTTGCTGCTTCGCACAAACAAATTTTCCGCTATACGATTGCGATAATAGAATCTTATTTCAATGATAACGGGTACGCTTAATAAAGGAGAAGGTAATACCCTGAGTTATGTTACCCCAACTTACGTTAATTTGGAGTAAAGTTATTTTGAACTAGCTGTACAACCGTGAAAATTTTAGGGAAATAATAACAATTAATAACGTCCCTTGTGTGACCACAAAATACGAGTTGTCAGCGTGTAACACTCTAATTATCTAATGTTTTCATTCCAATAAGTTATAATATTTAGATTCTCTCAGTCCTGTCTTAACTCTTCTCATTCAATTTTATGAAGACGTTGAATTCAAAATAACTTTTGTTATGTGTTTTTGTTTACTTACTTTAGAGTATTGAATTTGTCGATTTTCTTTTATTTTATAAGACGATAATTAAAAAAAAAACAAATTTAATCGCAATTATTACTAACTATATCAGAGACAACTATCAGATGTCTCATAGGTACTTCTTATTCATTCTTCGATTTTTTTTTGACGTAATTTTTTTTCTGACGTTATTCTCGCTTATCATATCATATTCTTAACGTAATTTCGGGGTATCACATAAAATATAATGTTTTATATATATATTTTAATACGCGTATAATAATATTGTAAAAAAATGTTTTATAAAATGGTTTTAAAAAAATGTGTTTAAAAAAATGCAACACTCTTGTTCTAGATACCATATAAAATTGTAATATTTACCATCACGACTGCAATAATCACGCAAAGGGTAATTGGTTACATTGCGTTACATTAATAATAATTTCTTCATTTAGGGACATTCGTATGAATTCCCGATGATATTGCTAATTGGTTATATGATCGCATGATGAAATTCTCCATTGCTATGTTTGGTGGTGTGCTCATTGAGCAAATGCGAAAAGGGGAGGCGGGAGCCAGACGGCACGTGAGGGCAGCCGGAAACACGTAGTACGTAACGCCGTAAACAAAGCGCAAAAAGCCGTAAAACAACATATTGGCGTGCATTAGCCCATTCGTGCGCCCTTCTTGCACACAGCCACCCGGGCGATTGTTGCGGTGGGAGCCCCGTTTCGAATTTATAGAAATGGAACTACCCTCTGCTGAGTTGAGTTCGACGAATTCCAATTAGCAACTAGAAATTGGGGTTCAGTGAGTGATGTAAAATGAATATTTTAAATGTGTTATTTAAATGTTATCTAATAATAATCTGGCATTTGTATTGATGATGTTAAATCATTAAACATGTCGTTGTATTTTTTCCTTAAAACATTATATTTATTAAAAAATTATTATTCTCTGTGACTAAGATAAAATGTAGGTTACTTTTTTCCCATCACAAGACTGGGTCGTACTTAGAACATGCATTGAGCTGCCCCTGCGTCTACGCTAATATTCTTGTAGATACCTTACCATCGTTCAAAAGGTCATTTATACACAACATCCATTTTCTAAACAATGACCTGAACCTATAGAACCATTAAATCAATTATTTATTTACGATTCTTATATTATGATCACACTACATTTATACACTAAGTATATATAATATAGGTGTTTTAATTTTTTGAACACTGACGTTATTTATTGCAAAGAACTCCATTATTTTAAATATAAAAATTAAAAAAACACAATATTTTTTATGAGAGTTCAATATTTTATTAGTCTCTTACAGGACGATCGTTTTGGCTGTTTAGGCCATTATCAACTGATAAACATAGCTATTATTCTTGAGTTTATATACAAATATTTTGGAAAAACCTTAATAATAATACAGGGGATACAGTTAATAGCTTTACAAATACATAAAATAGTTTAATTAGCTTTAAAGCAAGACTTAAGCAAGAATATGATGTAGACTAATAATAAATATACTCCATTCAAAATACGACAAAGAAATTGGAAGAAAATTGTATGTAAATAGGAATGGGTGAAACGAGTTGGAGGGGGTTGAAATTAGGGTTAAGAGAAGGAAAGGCTTATGTTTTAAGGTGTACGATTGTTTAAATTTGAGGTTTATATTAAAAGATATGGATTTCAGTCAAATTATCATTTGCATGTGTGGTAAGATGAAGGAATTTTGTAAATAAGCTGTTCATCTGGAAACATGGAGAAACATAATTTATCGAGTTAGTCAAAATGGAACGCTGAGAGAGACCAATTCCAGTTGACAATTTCACAGTTATACAAAAGTTTTTTCGGTTGCCATTTATAATGTTTGGCGATGGGTCCAGCAATTAAAATTATAAATGAAATATACAAATATTTTAAATTAATTAAATTTATGTCATAAATATTATTTTTATTCCATTTCCGCTCCCTAGTTGAAACATACTATGTCCGTCACATAACTTCTACATTCACTTCACCGCCATATTCTTCTATTTCTACCTGTTTGAGTTCTTTTCATTTAAGAAAGACAATTGGTACATAGGTATAAGCCGTGCGTACGAGACACATTGTTTCATTGTGTTCCATGTTTTGTAAATATTTTTACAGCAATTATCACTGAATGTTTCAGTGTTCTTCGTGATCCCGATTCACCACTTTTCTCAGAAAATTCTCCTCAAAACTCAATATGTATATTTAATCTTCGTAATCATTTCCTCATTACCGGGGATCAATGTGGATTTGAGATCCCTTGGTACCAAACCTCTCTATTCATTTCAAGCCTGGCCGGCGGGTAGTCGCTGATTTGAAGTACCACATACCCTGTTTTGCCTTATAGTATACATATATGTCCCTGTACAATGTCCACATAACCCGTTGAATTTCTGAATTATCATCTTCACGTTGGTGGCAGTGCATGCGCTGAAGTCATGTTATAATGAATAGGTCATGTATATCGAATAGGTTATAAGGCCTTTAAAGATAAATAATACGGAGGTATGCGTAAATAAATACTTTTTAAAATAATGTAGGTGTAAAGAAAAACTTTTTTTCTTTACACCTACATTATTATTTTTTTTTATTATAGGTTTGTTATAAATGTTCGATTGTGAGGCAAGGTTTGGAAGAGGAGGTGATGTTTTCGGTCATTTATGTATGTGAATATGTAAAGTAGAGTTACAGTATTAGGCAGTATTAGTATTAAAAGCGTAATTTTCAGTATAAAATAACACTTGAAAGGCGTGTCTTTAAGGTGTACCCCTTTAAGGCAAACCTTTAAATCAAGTATTGAGTCTGAGTTCGGGCCTTGAAGTCTATTAATTAATTTAATAAAAATACAACACTCTGTTTAAAACAATTTATTGAATTATCAACACGTTTCCTTGGCAATGGTCCCTTCATCGGGTTACGACGTATGTTAAAAGGAATATGAATAATTCAACAAATAGAGACTTTAGACAAACTAATTTTTTAGTAATATAAATAATGTTACAACTATGTCATTTAGCTGTTTCTTTTGAGTTTGTCCCAAATTTTCAAAACGCAGTACTGGATTTTTATCACAGGGACATCATTAGTCGATATAAGATGTCTCACAGAGACGAAATTATATTTTTATGGTCCCTTCGTCGGGTTACGACGTATGTTAAAAGAAATATGAATAATTCAACAAATAGAGACTTTATACAAACTATTTTTTTAGTAATATAAATAATGTTACAACTAAGTCATTTAGCTGTTTCTTTTGAGTTTGTCCCAAATTTTCAAAACGCAGAACTGGATTTTTATCACAGGGACATCGTTAATCAATATAAGATGTCTCACAGAGACGAAAATATATTTTTATGGGAAAGAAGGTGAATTCCAAATAATAAAAAACATCTCATTAGTGACATCTATGGTCATTTAAGGGGAATGAATAATCTTTGGATGTCGGTCACGCTAAGAATTATAACAACACATATACGGAACATGTTGTAAAATTTAAATATATACAACTTCCGAAAATTTGATAGATATTGTATTTTTCTATCATGGGTGGAAATGGTGAACGTTACATTGTGTAAAGTGATCATTTTAGCCAGCCCTATGATAAGTCGTAACCCCTATGAACACCCAAAGACTTCCATACCGAATTTCCCATAAAAATATAATTTCGTCTCTGTTTGACATCTATAATATATATCATTTAGCAGTTGTTGATATTAAAAGTGTATTATTTGTACACACTATATAGGCCCAAATATATTAGTATTTCTGGAATACATCAGAAATTCTCCATCTATACATCCAAAATTTGCATAATCTGGTTACTCTGGGTATTTATGTATATATGTATATTAATTTGAGTAAGCATAGACAATTGCGCCCCTTACCTCGTGTTTCAGGTTTAATACCAAAGTTGATGACGACGTAAATAAATAATTCACCGGTTGGTTTAAATATTCAATAATAATTCCGCTATACGCGATACGTAAACAGCGAGGATGTAAGTTATGAACCGTTATTATTCCGGTCCAGCGATACAATACATCTTCCTATTCACAACGAGAGGCAAATAAACGGGGATGCATGCAATAAACTTCAACCCTTGGGACATCCTCGCGTAGGGGTCTATTGTCCAGGTGGGCGGAGAGGGAACCCATTCTATAATACCACCACTTAATGGGGCTGGTCCGTTGCGATGATGGAATTATTGTTTACGGCCGTCGGCTGATGTTACAGGTATTTTTCTCCCTTCGATTTCAAGTATGTATATAAAAATACTAGCTATGCCCGCGCGGCTTAGCACGCGTGGATTTTTAGAACGCTGTTTGGATCGTCATAGAACTTTCGCGAACCTTCTAGAACATTCTCCTTCCAGAACTTTCAAAAAATTCGAATGTACAGGAACCTTCTCGACCTTCCCATGACAAAACAATGTGCTAGAAAACACATTTTCGTCACCCACTCCCAACAACGCACAGCCACCACCACCAAACTCGCATATTTTTGATGTGACACCAAGGGCAATCCACCACCATAACCACCGGTGGGTGGTTGTGGCTGATTGTGAAGAAAACTTGGCGGGTAGGGAAACACGGGTTTCTTTATATATATATATATATAAAGATTATTTTTTCATTCTTATATGTATGTATTAATACGGTTTAGTAAATCTAAATTTAACTTTGTGAGCATACTGAAAACAATTAGAAAGTTAGTTTTTTGACGTTACGAACTTTTATGAGTGAGTTATAATTATCATCAGATAATATATTTCATTATATTGATTATAAAAAATAAACGGTAGCGCCACCCTGGAAGCCCGAAATTAAATATTTGTCTATAAAGAAATTAATCATCTCAATGTAAGAAATCACAAAATATCTACCTAAATTTCTAGCTCCCAAGGTGTATTTATTTTTAATTCCTTCATTCTTAAAATTCTTGCTTAAATTAATTCTTTAATTACCCAAAATATACCATAAAATTTAAGTTTTATACAGATAAAAATAGCGTGTTGATATATGCTACATAAGAATTGATGTGGTCAAAAATAGAACAAAATTACTTTCAAAATACAACCCAAATAAAATATTTGGATAAAATGTATCTTTAAGAAAGATACACAAAGCAGAAAAGTTAATCGTTTTGGAGAGGTAGGTGCAGCGAATAAAACTTATGTATTAATTATAGTTTTTAATAGACTAGAATAAAATAATTTGCATATTATTATACTTCTCGGTATCTATCTGTAAATATAAATTTTATTAAATTTTTTTTTTTTATTAAATCTGTTTAATAAATTTATTACCTAAAAAAATATAAGTTTAGTACTTTCAAGTCGTGGTATTATGGTAATAAAATATGCATATACGTTTTATAGCGCAATTCAGCGCATCCGAATGAATCATATTGATGCAATACTATAATTTTATTGATCAATATACGTGTTTCAAAAATGAATTCGTTTCACTAATATATGAAATAATCAAAAATGTCACGCACCAACCTATGTTGATGGTATCTGCGATAACAGCTTTGATGAACCTTGCAATAGAATCCAAAATTTCAGCCGGAGAGTTTTGAAACAAACGGAAAAATAACCCATAAAACTCAAAACGGTATTTATTGGGATACTGAAAATGGTTTCTTAAGTCTAGTTAAGTAACAACTCGCCTGACTTTAAATATGCAAAATCAGTCATGAGTCCACAGCTCTCATAGCTACGTAGTCGTAGTCGGAATAAGCATGACAATGGATTCTGATACCGAGAGTTCTGGTTTCGATTCCCGGTGAGGTCACAACACATTTATATAATTTACTCAATCTTGGATGTTTTATTTATATGTTTTATAATAGTTATTGAGTTTCACTACCTGTTAAAGTTAAGTAAATAAATTTTACTGATGGATTTGACCTTAATTAACATTGCAGAGATTATTCATGATGATCATTTATATGGATGGAAAACATATCATTTGTTATCTCTACTTGAGTTTAATTATATACGATATTTAATTACTTGAATTTTGAGAGAATTAGAATCTTTCGTTGACGGTTGAAGTATAAAACTATATTAAACTTGCCTAAATCTAAATTATGCATCTTTAGTACTTCACCTATTGGTTCATATGGTTCACCGTTCACCACAGTACCTGGTGGTATGAAAGATTCTGATGCTCTTGAAACTCGTGTAGTAAAATATGAAATATAATAACTCTTAAGTAAAAATAATATCATTCACGTTTTCCATCCATTTCATTTCATTCATGATCATAAATTATTTTTTGTTAAATCTTCTAAAATTTTTGTATTCATAAATTAATTTATCAATTATTTTAGACATCTAACTATGAATGTATTACTTACCCAATACATTTTATTTAAAATAATTTCCAAATCTTCTTGTATTATTATTTAGGTACCCACGTACAACATTTGGTTTAGTTTCTTCCGAGTTTCCTAGTATTTGTTAGGGGAGCGCAAAATAATTGAATACCTGCTTGCTACTTTTAATGTTTAGCTCCCTATTGGATTTCCTGAATGTCAGGTTTGAATCGAGTCATACCTTTCTTGTTTAAAATATATTCACCCAAACAGGGATCTGCCCTTTGATATTGTGAGATCCATGTATCTCGTAAGACGGGCTTTATGTTAGAATGAGGGGAGTTTTAGGGAGGGTGCGGTTATTTCGAGTCTTAAAAATACCCGGATCGTAAGAAAAATGAAACATGTTCCTCGGAAAATAGTTCACATAGAGCGGTAGTCTGTGTGAATTATTAAAAAAGATGATACGTGAGGTAGAAAAGCAAAGGCAGCAATTTTCAAAAAATGTCTTGAATGCAGTCACCGAGGATTACTTATTTAAAACGTACTTTTTTCTATTTTTATGTAAATCAGTTTCCTATAAAATATCGAATTCAGTACATATTAAATTAGTAATCCTCAATGAATGCATTCAATTTTTTTCTGATATTGCTGCCTTTGATTGTAAACCCCACATATGTATGTACTAAACAAGAACACTGGGCATGCATTGTCTTGTTTACTTGTTATTATTTTGTGTTAACAATCGGGAAATGTCATTTTTCTAGTTCATATGGCAGTTTATTTGTGCTGCATTACGATTATTTTAATTTTCACTAAAATTTGACTTAAAGGCTTTCCATAACATTTTCAAATACAGTATCTTCAAGTAGTTCAATGAATAGGGGTTTTGTATGTGTCAAAAATTTGTGCAGTATGAATGATGGTACACCATTTTAGAGGATAGAATGAAAAAAAAAATACCAGTGTAAGAGGGGAAAAAAAATATTGTGCCAGACTTTAAACTATTAAACTTTTTCTAATCATAGAATATAACTTTAATGCATATTATTTCTTGTTTCAGGTACGTCATTTTCTGTATCCGGAGCAACATTCGTAACAAGCAAAATTCTCAGTAAGTCGCGTACAATTATTATAATTTTCTTTATTAAGTTCTCAAAAATAATGAAAACAACCACTATATTTTTCTTTTTAGTGAATATTTTTAAATAATGGTCACAGGATCGTGGCTGTGGGAGGCAAATAAAACACAAACAATTAAAGTTTTTTAAGTAAATTAATTTACTGGACACGAATTTAATCGGAATATCGTTCTAATCACTCATCTGCGATAGGGCAGGTACACTGAATCGCTGCTTCATCTGTGTATTTCCTGAAACGTCGTCTATCAAAAACCCTGCCCGCACGCGCGTTTGTCATCACTTTTATATATAAATGCAAGTTTCGCGAATGTTCGACCTGTTTCTAGTGATTTACGGTTTCTCCGAGAAAAGTTCAGTTGATTCTAGATTCTAGATGTAGACCGTTCGAGAACTTTGATAATGCGCAGTTACCAATGTTTTGGACTCTATGACTCATGACATTATTATTATTATTGCACAGTACGATAAGACAGAATTTCCAACGATCGTCAATAATATGCATAATTCAGTGCAATCCTTTTTTCCTACACAAATATATTATTACATCAAGCTTATTATAGTAGATATGTCTCTTTGCTTCGCTTGTTATAGTAGATATGTCTGAGGATCAACTGTGAAGGGTCGTTTATCCTGTTTTTTAAAAGCATTAATTAAAAATGTGTTATAAAAATCAAATATATAATCACAAAATTTTTATGTGGTCATTTTCTAGGTTGATCTTTATAAAATATGTCACATTTCGAATTAAAAGTCAGTTTGGGTGGAGTCCGTCAGCCATATTTGGCAAAATTAAGGGCCATTTGAAGGGTGAAAAATAAAACGTTTCAAAAAAATTACTTTGCCTTTTTTCGCTTGAAACTCAATTAGTGTACACAAATATTAGTGCTTATCGCATTTTTTAATTTTTTGAATTTAATTTTAATTTTACTCACGTCTCAAATACAATAGAAAATTTTAACAATTTCAATTTTTCGTATTAATATAATAACTGTTGGACAATAATTCAATTATTTTCTTGAATTTTATTATTTTATAATTTTTAAATTAATACGCTGGAATAAACATTTTTTAGAAGATTTTTTGAACAGACTCAATATTAATGTTTTATTAAATAGCTGTCATTTTGGCGTATTTTGATTAACTTCAAAATATCGATATCACCTACTACCTATTATCACGTATTTTTATCTAAACTAATATATAAAGAGGTAAACTTTATAAGTTTGGATGTACGAATTCAAATGGTCAGATGCTACGTTTTGTCAGTATTATTCTATGGAATGGAAGCATGGACGCTTACCAAACAACTGATAAGGCGACTTGAGGCATTCGAGATTTGGATCTACAGAAGAATTCTCAAAATAAGCTGGATGGACATAGTTACGAATGAACATATTATGACTCGGATGAATAAAGAAAAATAAGTTATTAAAACAATAAACATCCGAATACATTAATATCTAGGACATGTGATGAGACATTCAGAGAAATACGAGATCTTGCATCTCATAATGCAGGGAAAGATTGCCGGAAGTCGGGGCCCTGGAAGTAGGAGGACTTCATGGCTGAAAAACTTGAGACAGTGGTTTGGTTTGCAGCCAGTCTACTGTGGAGCCGTTCTGGGCCGCAGTAAACAAAGTCCGCATAGCCAACATGATAGCCAGCGTCCGGTAAACGGACAAGGCACGAGAAGAAGAAGAAGAAGTTTGGATGTAGGAGGTAATCTCCGAAACTACTCAGCCGATTTCAAAAATTCTTTCACCAATATTTATAATGGACTTTCAGAGTGGACATAGGTTATTTATTATTTTCGTGGCGACCTATTTTACAATTAAAGTCGCCGAAAAAATGTTAGAGTGATACGTTTTTTTATGAAAGATACTTGAACGGTAAGAAAAAATTCAAATATTTTCTTTAGAGAAAACCAAAAACTACACCGTTAGTTGCGCGTAGAGTGTTTCTCTCGTGCATCTTGAATTGGACATCATTCTGTTACCTTTTATTTTTATACAATCTTTTTTTTACATATGATAAATGATACACTCTTTCATCATAAATGTCAAAATTTACTACCAAATTGGGAAGAAAATGTTTAAAAAATGTAATTTAAAAAAAGGAAGAAAAACATTTTTTAACGGTTATTTTTCATAAAAAATAAAAAGTAATTTGAATAAAAAAGTACGTTAGGTTTTTCAAAGGTGTTACATTCTAAACATATGAAAGAAAAACATTTGACATGTTCGTTGCATGGTAGTTTTTTATACCCTTTTTGGTACAGCTTTTTATCTTCTAAGGCAGATTCAAGCTTGATGATTTTTGATGCTCCTAGCAGGACCATCTTCTAGTAACTGTTTAATCTGCACGTGCTACGTATTCTGCAGTCTGCCTCTCTTTCTGACACCGACAAGCGACCTTTTCTCTCAGTATACATAACTATATAAAGAATTACTTGCTTCAACGCATTTCAGCAGAATTATCTCTCCTATTCCTTGTCATTCTTTTTTTAGCATCCATATCAAACTGCTCGTACAGACTGATGTCTATCCTGAAAGATGTTGCACAGAAAGCCAATATTTGCCCTCACATAGCTTATATATTATTACATTATATTGATAACTCGTCAGTAAGTTTTAAACCAAATCAAATTTTATCGAACCCCTTTTAATATATTGAGCATCCCTTTTATTAACAATATTCATCCTCGTACAATATTGAAGGTGTTTTATTGATCAATAATATTGATGGTATACTGGGGCTTCAACAAGAGTTAATAGCACGGCGTCGTAGGGGTATATACTATCAGAGCATCGTCAAGGTTCTATTAATCAAAATCTGCATAGTATATTACTGTTCCTCTTTTTTACCTCCCACCCCTTAATCCATTAAAAAAATGCGCCAGGGCAGCCAGAATGCCGAACGCCCCTTGTAACGTCCCCCGCCGCCCCTTCGCGCTATTTCGTGTCCCACCGAAGGACGCCATTTTGCGGTTTCAAACAGTGTGCATATACCATAAAACCGCCCTTAAGCACCGACGTGTTGTGCATTTTTCACCCAAAATTTCGCAGGTAAGTAGCAGCGGCCGAGCCCGACTATTTAGGCGCAACGGATGAAATTAAAAATAATTTGAATTTAAATCGCGCGGCTTTTTTAATTTTTATTTGCCCGGGAAAAGTAAATATTTATTTTGCGAAAGGTCGGTTGTCTTTTTTTAAACAGCAAAGAATTTTTATATTTTTATTATTATGGCCCTGGGTGGCTGTATAATTTTATTATTTTTGAAGGTTAATCTACCACAGTTCTTTCGAGCGGAGCTCAATTATTACCAGTTATTATAAGTATAAAATAATATTTTTTTGTAAGTTCGTGGATTGCAAAATAAGTGTAAACATTTTATTTTAAATCCAAATCAAGTAATGAAAAAATATAATTACCGCAATATTTGGAAAAAAATATATGTATTAATAACATGTTTTCTTAAAGAGAAGAGTGTATATAAAGTGCAATAAAAATTACATTATAATTTTACTTGTAAGCTATTACAGAACTGGAACAGATAGTTCTTGTATGGTTTTAAGACAGGAAAACTACAATTCGCAAGGAACTTCATAATACATTTAAATACTTCATAATATTTAACATATTTAAAACAGACTTCCCGGAAATCAGAATATACTCAATTAATAAAATAAAAGCTTTAGCAAACAACTGGCTTACCTACAAAGGTAGAACAGCAACTGAAAATTTACTTACTGTAATTGCATAATAATGTCTTCAAATAAAAATATATACCTATATAAATTAATTAATTAATTAAGGAAAATAAAAATAAACTTAAACAAAACTTTAACCCTTTTTACATTAAACAATTATTCTACACATATTTACACTTGGACTTATGACTAACTCAACTTTCACTAACATTCCACTTGATACTCTGTAGATACATAATAACTACCTTATGAAAATAAATACTACTGACGAACTCGAAAAAATATTATAATTGTGTTCTATAACGCCACTCTGGGACAGACGTAGCCTAGTAGAGTGGCATAATCCACAAATTAAACAAAACAAAAAAATGTGTAATTTATCTTATGTTTTATCTTATGTTTTATTGTTAAATTAGTATTAAGTATCTTTATTTGTAAACAAGGATTTTTTTAAATAAATCAAAAAAAAATAATAATAATAATTTTATGTATTGAACGCTTGAACAGCCTTTAATAGAATTTCAACTGTCTGCAAGTTATTAATACAGACTTTCACTTTTTTATATCAACAATAATTCAGGTTATTCACGACGTCATAATACACTAATGTTATTACGCCATGACCATAATTGTAATTATGATCAAAAAATGGGTGTTTGTTAACAAGATAAAGGTATGAAAAATAATTCTACCCTTGTAGACCTCTTAAGTCGAGCGTAGGACGCACATTGTTTTGTTGTATTCGTGTTTACGGGCATAAAAACCAACACCAAGAAACAATGTGCCTCGTACGCACGGCTTACACATACTTATTTAATTGTCTTTCTTAAATGAAAAGAGGTCTACTTGTTTGTGACGCATTGTCATCGTTATTGCGAATTTTTATTTTTATTTAGTTTCATTAAATCGATTTTGATTGATTTAATATTAAAATTATTTGGGTGCGGCTCTCGTAGCGCAGTGGAAAAGATACTAGCTTCTCTCAATGAGGGTTCCGGGTTTGATTCCCGGTGAGATCACAATTAATCTATATGATTTACTCAAACCTGGGTATTTCATGATATGTTTCGCTTCTGTGATTGGACCTCTTGGCCTGCGTAAAAATTTAATAATTTCTTGCCTTCAACACTCGCCTCATATATTTTCTTAACCATCCTTTCCTCGTTCATACGTTCCACATGACCAAACCATCTCAGCACTCCTTTCTTTATTCTATCTACCACACTACAAGCCAGCGTTGCATTCACGTCTCATTTGTTCATTCCTTACTCTATCGTTGTTGAAATCAAATATAAATTTGATTAATTGTAATATTTTCGTTTAATATTTCCCCTTCAAATATCAATTAATATTTTTATTCTTTATCCCTGCGATGAAATTGCTAAAATGCAATTCTCGTGTTGTTTATAGATTAGAGCTTTGCTAACAGGAGTGTGTGTACAGCGAGTGAGGCCCTACAAATTGGCCCGGCGTCTCCGCTATTCTGCGAAGATTCCTTGTAATTATGTGAGGGGATTGTTTGTCGCACGGAGCGCCGCGCAGTTCCGTATTTTATGATAACGAAATTGGTAAACATGAAATTCAGTAAATTTCTTACATCATTAATAATGTTGTGGAATAACAAGAAAGACGTGATGAAATATTGAATTATTTTAATTTTCTAATCATTTAATTGAGTCAGAGATGAGATAGCAATGAGGCATAAGAAAATTAAGTTTAGTAGAAATATACGTCTAATTAGCAATACACCCGTGAAAAATCACGGAACATGAAACGGTTCGCCTCTTTTCTAATCCCTAGTAAACAGAGTGTACCAGAGCTAGCAGCAGAAACTTGGCAGGTAGATTCTAAATGTTCAAGCAACCGTGGCTTAATATCAATAGTTATGGAGATATGCAATGTCAAAGTTGGCATTTTTTCTCAATATTTCTAACTTATTTTTTGCAAAAATTGAACTATCATGTCGATTATGAAAAATTCATTCGCTTTAATACGAATTTATTTTATTAATACGAATTTAAGTCGAATAAAAAGATATAAACCATGCAAAAATTGAAAAATTATTTTTTACAAGGTTTTTATGATTTTATTTGAGTTTTATTGAAGCAAATGAATTTTTCATGATCGATATAAGTTACTGTAATGATAGTTCAACTTTTTGCAAAAAAATAAGTCAAATTTTGAAAAAAAAATGCAAACTTTGATATTGCATATCTCTATAACTATTGATATTAGGCCATGGTTGCATGAACATTTTAGACTAATAACATAGTCAGGAATCTACCGGCCAAGTTTTTGCTACTAGCTCTGGTACACCCTATATATATATATAGTATTGTAACCAGGCTAAAAAGAATAACGCACTTCTGTCAAGTGACAGTTTGAAGTTGACACAATACTATCGAAGGGTCTAGAATTATCTCCAGCTTTCGACAGACGTCTGCAACTTTCCAGGAACATCTAGATGTTACGAAAACTTGCGAATAAACACAAGAGAAGTCTAGTAAATACTAGAGAATTCTCGAAGGTTCGACATTATGGGGTAAAAATAAACGGATCCAGGTCGCGAAGGGCCATTGTTATTTTGACGTTTCCTATGACGCGGCTCTAGCGGCGAATCACGAAGCGAAAACAGTGTTACCATCAGGCGTGTGAACTAAGCGACAAATAATTAAGTGATCGTTTTCATTAATGCCTCCTGCAGCCATGACACAAGACAGTATATTTTTGACGGTTCGTGGATAGGCACGATATGGTAGGAATGTTGCTAGGGTGCCGAGCTGGCATTTACAGGCCCGAGGTTCGCTCCCCACTGCCAGCCGTGTAATTTCGTTTTTTTAGCCGTGAATATTTACGAAATTACAGACGTAACATGAAGTAACAGACAGACAAACAACGAAACTATTATGTTTTATTTGTTATAGTTACCAATTTTTGTGAATACGTGAAGGGCGTTTCTTCATATTATTCTCGGCTACAACCATTTCAACAATGGACGCACTCATTGGCATCGAAGTATAAAATTAAAGTTTCGTAACGAACTTGAATAAATTAAGTGCGAGTCTGTAAAAAGTTATTCCTTCTTCATACTATCTTATTACTGATTGAAATAATTAACAAAATCCTCAGATAAATGCATAATATATCTGAATACTTTCATACCTGGTCGTTTTTGCAGTTTGCATATGAATTCTGTTGCGTCTCCACAAATTCAACGGTTTAATCTCAGACTCCATTTAGTAACAAAATTTTGAATTCACACTTTAAATTTAACTTAGAAAAAATCATGAAATAATATATGAATAATAAATGAAATAATATAATGTATCACGTGATTTCAATTGGCTTACTTTTGTTCTGAACACCAGTTGCTTTAAAATAAGTTAGCAATAAAATATAAAACACCGGTGGTAAAATGCTAATTTCTTTGTTGTGCTTAGGCTCCAAAAATCAACTTATTTGAGTTAAAACTAATCAAAAAAGAACATTGTGCCATTAACCAGTAATTAAATACTTTATGGATCAATTTCTGATCATAAAAATTACCATAAACCTGACCAGTAAAAGTTATCATATTTCTAACCATTTTCCGTCCACCAAATTAACCATAAACCTTTCCATAAATGTACAAGATATTGCGACATAAAATGTATCAATTTCCGTTAAGCCCATGGAGGTTTCCCAAAGTCAACACGGGGTTATCCTTTTTTTCATTGAAAGAAGATAATTTTGAATTATTTTAACAATTGTATTGGATTTTTTTCTATAAACCCTTGTATAATATGGAATTGAATGAAATATTTTTAATTATTATTCAATTGTTGATCGATTTTACCGTAAACAGTGGTTAATCTGTTGAAAAAAAATTTTTGTGTAGTTATTCTATCAAATAATAATAATAATTATTATTATTATATGAATTTTAATGTGATTTTTATCATTTATTTTTTTAAATATTGATGTTTATCGGAGTTTGGAATACATATACCTATGCAGTTAATCTGACTGTACCATTATAATTGTTGATCTGATAAAACGCCGAGATATATTTATATAGTTTTTTATTTATGATTGAAAATATTTTTTACTATCTCTTTTGATTCGATTGAATCGATTGATCGTTTGATTCTGTTTATTCAATGTCGAGAAGTGTGCACAGTATTACTGTTGACGTGGTCAGGGCTGAGAAGATAATGAATAAGCGCCTTGCAAGGAACCGCGAGCAATCCGTGCCCGCTGAGATCATCATCTCAGACATCATCAAGAAAATATAGTTATTATTAGACTTTATAGTTATTATTAGAAACCTCAAAAATGACGTATTTTTACATGTTGCTTCCTTAGTTTATCAATTTAATTTAAAAATAATAAAAAAAATCAAAGAAAAAAATTTAAAGTTAAATTGAAGTTACGATTAGTATTATGAGAGTTGTTCGTGTGTGATTAAAAATATATTTTTGCCATGCGCAAATTCCTCACTGAAAACGCGAGGTTACATTACTTTAATAAACCACTTTTTTATCATTTGGAGTCGTATTAAAAATAATAAATACGTTTTTTCCGAGTCTACGGAGGCAACACGAATCGCGTAATGTGAATGTTACGAAGCGACGTATAAAAAAAGGATATTATCTACATGTTCCGCAAAATGTTAATGGGGAAATGTACAGAACGGGGAAGAATGTTTTGCATACAGATTATAACTTAATACTGTGCAGGCACCTAATAGTCCTGGAAAAAGTCTGTACGGAGTCTATTATCATAAGAATTTGTCATTATTCCGCGCTTTAATGCTGCTAAAGCTTTTTGTTTGAGCGACCGTCCGCCGAGCGCCGGTTCCCTGCCGCGTGATTCTTTATTGTGCTGAGCTGGTGTTTTATGACTATCATTAAATGTATTTTATGCTCAGACGAGCTAGGTGAACAAGGTATTAATTTTTTAGACAAGAAATTAAGCAGCTTGTTAGGGGTAGTAAATTGGACAACAATACGACCTCCTCTTGAATTTCATAAACTAATGAGAAAGGTTTCGTGGCTATTCAATATTGGGAGAAATCAGCTGGAAGAGATGCTCAAATGAACAATACTGTATTTACTAAAAATTTACTCTGTACTTTGTTCTTATATTATCAACCTTGGAAGTTAATTTACTTTAATTTACTTATTTACACTTTTGTTTGTTCATATATGTATATACTTTTTACTTAATTTACTTTACTTATATTTTTATTCTTATTTACTTTATTTCTTATTTACTTTATATACTTTTAATTCTAAATTTCTTTACTTTATTTTTCTTTTATTCTTTTAATTACGTAACCATGAAATTAAATATATAAATGGAGTCTCAATGAATGGAATGGCTACTTACCTCAAAACAGGTATTTTTATGTACCTAGCGAGGTAGGTAACGATAAACGATAAAGGCCTGCATACAAAAAAATGTATATTGTATTTGTTGCTATCTTATTCATAACCTCTGCAAATATTCTTAACATTAATTATGTTTTGTTGCAAGCTGTTATAAAAGTTATTGAGCTAATAAACGCCGATTTATCGGCACTGAAACTGAAACTGAACTGAATTATAATTTTTACGCTACAACAGGACACCAGCAATGTTTCCTCTTAGATGTACAAATTTGCGGCCGAATACTTACGTACAATAATTGTCCAAATATTAGATTTTAGGTTGCCTTTATAGACCGAACACTGACCAACACCTTATTATATGCACCAAAGGTTGCATATTCTTCCAGACTCATTTCTCACAGGACGAAGGTTATATTAATTAATTATAGCCTTCATATTTTATGTTTGCAGAGATGTTAAAGCATTTCTTTTTACTGGAACTATTTCGGTACTCTATAAATGGGAGAAAGAATACATATTGAGTTGTAAGGTTACTCACATATTTCAGGAAGCGTTTTCACAAGTTAAGTAATCAATTAAGTTGATTACTTAACTTGTGAAAACGCTTCCTGAAATACATAACATAACATAACATTGATCTTAATTTAGTTTCAATTGTTTTTTATTTTTTCTATAAGTAGGTAATACAAAAATTTATATTATTGAATAACATAAAATTAATATAAATTTTATTAAAATGTAATCATCACAAATATTGCTATAAATTTCCTATTAAAACTTGTTATATTTTCGTCATCTTAAATGACCCCCAATAAAATTCAAATCACTCCACCACGCAAGTATTGTGAAAATTTCGGACTTGCTATAAATATCGACAGGTACCTAAATGTGTTTTACCAAAATATGGTTAGAATATTATTCAATTAAATTAAAGGTAATTATTTCCTTCTTAGGTCTTTACTTTCTTACACTGCATAATAATTAGTGCAAAATTAATAATAATTATATTTTTTTTTACCATATTTTTTTGCAGATGGGATTATAGACTCACACATAATAGAAAAATTAGAGAGACCGGTAGATGAGGCAAAATAACTGTAGCACTACTATAATAAGTAACCAAATTCTTTTTGTAAATATTATACTTATTACATTTATTTACACATCAGTACCTAATAATTTAACTCCTATATAAAACTCTGAAACGCAAACTTAGGTTATATTCATACTGATGTCCACTTTATCAAAATGCAGGCAATCTTGGTGTAAATTCGTATTTTAAAATTGTAATCCGTCTCTAGGTAGATTCTTGGTAGTCACGTTTGTAACAGCGAGTCGCGAAGTTCACTCTGAGAAATTGCTTAACTTGAAAAATAAATTTAAACTCTCGACACTCGTTCTTTGCGTTTTGTCAATCCCAAGTTACCATTTTTCATTTATGAGATGTTGAAAAAGTCACAGTGCATGCTTAAATGCATAGCAAGTACCTATATATACATAATTAATTACATTTTATTCAGTATATTGAAATTATTAATTTATTAATTAATTTGAGCTTTTTTTTTAACAAATTTCAATAATTTAAGAACGTCCGGTCTCAATACAATTGTATCTTATTCTCTTCATCCCTTATAAAGACAATCAAACTGACTGATTCAATAAATAAAATTTGCAAATAATTCTTATCGGCCAAAAAGAGGGTGAAGATGGCGACATTAAATAAGGAATATATGTATAAAATAATAAGTTGGTTATAAATCATAAAACTTTCTAAATAGTATAATAAGGCTTTAATCTAAGGTCTGTTGCTATGTCTGAATGGTGATTACAAAAAATGCTCTTTGATAATTAAATCAATCTCAAAGTATTATAATTGAAGTAAGGAATTTCTTTGGCAATTAAGCAAGTTTTAATTTCAAAATAAATAAATATAAAATAATAAAATAAATAAATAAATTTAGAAAATAAAGATACGTCATTAAAGAGGATGCAAAGAATAAATATAAATATATATATGTATTTTTCAGTTGATAGAAGAGTCTTTCGATTTTCGATAAAAACAAGTGTCCAAGTTATGAATATTCTTAAGTTTTCACGGCCACTCAGAATCTTCTGGTTTGTGTCTTCTGGGGTATTACGAACTTTCTGGTCGACGTTTCGGGTCCCATTGCAGGGTCCATCATCAAAATTCTAGTGATGGACCCTGCAATGGGATCCAAAACTTTGGCCAGAAAGGTCGTAATACCCAAGAAGACACAAACCAGAAAATGTCCAAATTATATTCCCGGTGGCATCTTAATTTTCAAAAAGATTATGCATTTATATTTTCAATTTTATTTATTTACATTTATATTAAATCATTTTAAAGTAAGTGTACCATTTGTTGTATATTTGAGCTGGAAAAATTTATTGCAAAAAGTATGTTATTGAGACGAATGAAAATAAAATAAAACTTGTTCATTATTTCAATGTAATTGTTTAATTTTGTGAGGCGCGTTTCGCCTTTAGGGGGCATCATCAATCATATATTATTGAGAACAAACTGTTTGTATTTTGAGTTTACCACTTAAGTAACATTTTTAAAGAGAAATATTTATCAAATTGGCGAATATTTTTTTAGTTTCATAATGAAGTTAGATATCATTACAATTAATTGCAACCAAGATAATAAAAAGGGTTTATTAAAATGAATAAATTAATATTTTTTCTGAGTCAATTTTACAAAACAGAAAGAATTATTTACAAAATGTGTTTTTGGTTTAATACGATATGCACATTTCACAGTATTTTCTAGACTGTAGATTCGATTGCGTTTTTTTACGATATAACGTCGGTTAAATGTAATTTCCGCGTAATAACTTTTTTAATACATAATAGCACATAATGCACATCACAAAAGGTAATTCCAGAAAAATTGCATGGTAATATTGCACTTTAATACTGAATTTTACTCCCCGGTAATTATCTAATTGCTGGTTGGCTCACCTTCCATTGGCAATTCTTTTATAAGGCTTCATTTTATGGGTAGGTACCTTACTATACAGCTCACACGACGTTGATAATTCTGTGGATCGTTCTTAATAAATGTATATATCGTGTAAATTCCTGCATAACACGTTAAAAGCGACTTGTCTATCCATTTTGTATTTAATGGTTTTATCCATATTTATTCGAGACATGGATTTTTTCTTTGTACCTTTCTAGCTGATTTGTTTTAAATGATATAAACTTTCTTTAAAGCAATTTGAGTATAAGTATGAATGAGGATCCCAATTTTATCATTATAAAAAAAGTAAAAATGTACAAATGGACAAATATAAAATAATTCGTTCTAGAATGAAAAAATGCCATTAGGTATGAAGTAAAAAGGACACATTAAAACTACGTTTTACCAATACATTTGATGAAAAATTTTCTAGGCGAGATAATTTCGGGTAACAATTGTGACCGCTAACAATCATTCAAGCCCGGTGACACAATTATCATTTTGTGTAATCGGTGAAATCATTTTGATCGTTTCGTCATTGACAGGGTAGTCGAGAGTGTGATGTAGGATAATTATTGCCAATAGTAGCTGCCTGTGTAACTTATGTCTGATTATTGCCTGCAGCGTTTCCTGGGGCTTCTGTTGGCATCTGTCTTCACCAAACCCAAGTCACACTGCGAATGTGCTTTGATACCTCGATCATTTGTGCTCAATTATCACTTGGATCTCGAGCTTCTCTATTATTATTAATAAATTATTATGAATTAAAGAATCACTTAGATTTAAGATATACCGATAGAATTAATTAAAGTTAAATGGACTAAATTTTACTTTTGTTTTATTCCCCATGAATTATATTTATTTATTTTAAAGCTTCCTAATTATTGTTCATTTCCTTTTAAAATGTGTTTTGATTTAATCTTTTATGTTTATTTTTTGGTTTATTTTATCTTCTTATCTTATTTATCTAGTATATTGGTTTAATTACCTTTACTTTACTCTATTATTAATTCGTAAAAGGTTTCTAATTATTACTGTTTGCTTGTGTACTAATCATCGTTTATATAGATATGTATATATATATTAAGAAATAAATAAATGAAATTAAGAGAAACATACAAATATCAAATAATAAAACTGAAAAATTAAATGCTGGAACCTGGATTCGACCCACGGACCTTTGTCTTAGCGGACAACGTGATACCAATTTCACTATCCCAGCTACTTAATAAGTCGTCAATATTTGATAGTTATATGTTTCTCTTTGAATTATTAATTCACTTATTTATATTATTCTATTTTTTATTCGGAGAGTAATCGACTGTTACGAGAATATCAAACGAAGCTTTGACGTCTTCCGGCTAGTCGATTTCCGAAAATAATGGAAGTATTTTTTGCTAAATTGCAAATAAAGTATATATATTATTTATATTTTTCATTTATTTATGGAAGCATGTCCCGTAATATTTATTAAGAAATAAATAAATGAAATTAAGAGAAACATACAAATATTAAATAATAAATGGAATAATATAAATAAGTGAATTAAAATAATATAAAAGCACATTGAAATTGATTGCAGAAAAAATAAGAATGGTGAATAAAAACATTTAAAGTAACAAGATTTTTTTTTTTGAAGTGGCAACAATCTTAATTCAGCTAATATAATTACTTTATGGCTCCAGATTAGTAAACAAACCTTTACAATTTTGACAGGTCCGATTCAGTTCTAACACATATATAAGTGTTTCTCAATCTTTTTTTTTAGAGAGAGAGCTGTACTAGTGAACTCGTATCTTGATAACATTAATTATATTTATAGCGCACGAGTAACAATAATTTTATTCTAAACGCGAAGTAATTAACGGCATTTCTGCAAAACGAGGTGTTTGAATAAATATTTTGTCTGAAAGCGTCGGTAATATATGCGCCTTTATAACTGGTAGTGAGGTTTGCTAACATTGTCGATAAGGAAAGTGGAGCAACGTTGTTTGCAGAAAGGATCGCGTTGTTGCGTAATGGCGCCATCCTATTTCAACCCTCGCAAAACCGAGTGCTTACAAATAATTGCATATCAATTTAATAATTTATTTTATTTTATTAATAATAATGGCGTTGTGAAATCTCTACTGGGAGACAGAAAAAAATAGCTGTTCTGTCAAATCTGACGCCTGTCTTGTATAAGAGTTGTTTGTTGGGCTTGCGGTTAAGACTCTCGCCTAGTGATCCAGTGGTCGGTGTTTCGAGCCCCATTCTAGGACACCAGCAAGCTGGGGCGCGCAGTGAGAACAAGAAGCATGACTTTTTCCTAAGCGTATATTTTGAAAATAAGCCGAAATAGGAGATATGTCTCGTAATATTTATATTACAATCATTAACGTTTTTTTTTAATTTTATTATTTCATAATATTCTGCCAGATAAATATTTAATATAGATTTTTTTTCCAAATATATGTTTAAATAAAAGCCACGCTTTTTGTTTTTTACTGCACGCCTCTGCCAGCAAGCTAGTCCTATTTTCATAACTTAAGTTCATAGCTCAGGTTCTCTTTTTATTGAATAATATGATAATATGTACATACCATTGGGTTGCAGTCAGTCAGTATGTTTAACTCTTTATAAGACAAATATTAATGGCAGTACAAATATAGGCAATTTTCTTTCATGCACACGCAATTGTTTTCATAAACGTTAGGTGGCATTATTATTGACCACCCTTTGGAATCTAATACGAGTTATAACAATATTTGAAATATTTACTAGCTCCATATACTGATGATCATTAAATTAAATTTTCCTTAAAAATAAAATGAAATGTCTTGTCTCTAAAGGGTTAAATATGCTATATTTAAATTTAATCTAAACGAAATCAATCGAAATAAAACACGTATCTCATAATATTCGTTTTCCAACATTTTTCTCAAAGGCATTTTTCATATACAAATATTTCATTATGTTTTGTTAGCTAAATATTTCATATCGCTTTTTTTTAATATAAATATTTGTAAACAACTCGTACTTCAATTTACTAACTAATTACACGTGTCTGGAGGATACAAAATACAATAAAATATTGTTTGTTAACTGCTTATTGGCGTTTTTCCAATATTCATTACTAGAAGGGCCACGCAATAAGAAAGAAATTCAATACATACATTCATCAAAATACATCACATTTATCCAAGAAACTTACCATATAGCTCTATTGGATTTCAGACGTGGATTTAAAGTCTGTCGCCAGGTGATATAACTGATTGGATATTTGTTTCCACTTGTTTAGTTTTACCACGATACATCCTTTTGATAAGTAAGATTATATTTAAAAAATAATTTTATGGAAAAACCAACTGCAGCATCGCCTTATATATAGTTTATTATCCCTTCTGATGACATTATATGAAAGAAAGAATTAATTTAAATATGGTAATGTTTTTTATGTGTCTTGAAAATTTATGACTCAAAGGCCTAGATTCATCAAATTTGTTTTCAGTAATTTTTCATTTATAGCATATATTCTTCGATCATCGATCAATCAACCCGCTTTCGTAAAAATCTATGCTTTTTACATACTATTACTATAAACTACGTTGAATTGGCCCAAACTTAATTTATTATCTGCCTTTACTTTATAATACACACACAATATGAGCTATTAAATTACTACTATAGTTTCGAGAGGAGCAGTCCCTCTCATCATCAGGTATAGATAATAATTTAATTTAATAATTTTATTTTATTTTATAGATCATAAGTAATTATTATTTATTTATTTATTTATTTAATGTTATTATCTATACCTGATGATGAGAGGGACTGCTCCTCTCGAAACTAAAGTTGTAATTTAATAGCTCATATTTTGTGTGTATTACAAAGTAAAGTAAAACATATTTTAAATTATAATGTTCCACCACGAAGTATCTGCCAAATCTTTCAATGTTATTATCTGCTACTTAGCACAAGCATTATCATACAAATATTTAAAACTTGTTAATATTCAACCAGTTAACTTCTTTTCAGGCAACCTATAGCAATAAAATAACGTTTATTTTCCACGTTTTACTTGCATAAAGTTATGGAGATCTGATTGTTGATCATTTACTTGGGTGAAATCGTTAATCGTGCAATATGTGAGGTGAGTTATAATTAAAAAAAAAATTATTAGTCAATTAGAAAAGGCTTACAGAAAAATCAAATTAAAAATAAAAATAATATAATAAAAATATTTAAACTGCTACGGGGATTCGAATCAACGGAACTCCATTTTATCCGAGGATGGCGCGTTATCCAATTTCGCCACGGCAGTCTGGTAAGTTAACGAAAATTTTTTCGAGATAATAATGAAGTCACTTTTTATTTGATCAACATTTTTATTCCATTTTAAAAGCAATCCGCTTTTTTTTCTATATATATAATATCATATTCTACTACTCAAGTTTTGAGAGTACGTATCATAATCTCTCATCGATAGGTGATAACAAAGTTCATGTTTTGCACATAACTCAATCATCATGCTAGCCTGGCATAACATACCTGGTTTAACATGTAATTAAAAACAATAAATTTTACCATATCTTCATATCAAAAATACATATGAAAATTTTCATTGAAACTGAAAACTAAAACCAACTTTGCAGGGGTGTATATCTTGTCGTTTATTTCAGAGGCGGACATTAACATCCGGGTGGTTCCACGGTTAAGATAACTCACGCGTGTTTGGATAACAGTAATATTTACTTTACACATAAAACGATAACACTGTGCGGATCGTAAATTGCTCATAAATGAAATAACAGCCGTAAAAAGCTTTGTCATTGTTCTGGTGACGCTTTGTAGTCCAGGTGTTTGGGTGTGGGGAACGTTTACGACGAGGAAAATGCTGAGACCGGCAAACGAAAATAACATCGCTCCTAAAACTACGTTTTGTAATTTGCCTTTAAGCTCTTACGGCGCATACAGCGATCAACAAAGGTTTAATGTTGGCATTCAACAATTTTGTATTTCAATTGAAATTAAATTATTTTTAGAATATTTTGAGTGTGTTTCAATTTTTAAAGAATACAGTACTAGATTTTTATCCCCAGAGACATAGTTTTTAATCAAGGTATATTATAGATGTCTGTGAAACAAAAAAAAATGTTACTTCAAAAAGTTGTTGGTCAAAAAAAATTTTTTTTTCATAAAGTATATGCATATATACAAGCATCTTGAAAAGTGTATATTTATACAGTTTGTACGAATCTCATTATCAGCCGCGATTATCTATATAATTAAATATATATAATTAAATAAACATAAAGACTCTCAAATATTGGTATTCGCTCGATAGTCACCTGAGAAATAGTTCAGTCGCTAGCAAAATGTTGCGCATTGTTGAAACAGAAAAAACTGCTCGCTCAGCCGCCCGCGGCATCTTATATACCTGCGGTTAGACATTTGTGTACCGTACCTACTTGCGTTTAGGAATATTCTTGAAAGTTCATGGTTTTTATGACTCGATTAATTAACGATAATGCTCGATTTATTTGGAACGTTCCGAAGTATTCTCTGAATCCTTTTCGTTTGCGAATTTTTCTGGAATATTTTTGACGTAAAAATATGGACCTTGGCAAACGTCATCCTTGTAATGAGGGATCATTGAAAAAGAAGATCTATTTTTAACTAGAGAGTCCAGAACTGGAGAGAAACTGATTATTTTTACTATTAAGTTGAAAAATATTTGGAATGGTCTAGTTTTAGTGTGCGGGTTGTTGAACCAATAATGATTATAAAAAAATGATAATTGATTTTAAAAACCTTGGTTCGAATTCAAGCGTATAATTAGAGATTCTAATAATCTATGGGAATGGGAGATAATTGATGGTTACCTAGCGGACAGTATTCTGCACTGAGTAGTATGCACCAAAATACGTGAGAAATTTATTGAACTTGAGATAATCAATATCGAAAACAATAGTCAGTTTTGGTAAGCGAGACGAGATTATAGAAAGCCAAACCAGAGACAAGACAAGAAATCAAGGGAACTATTACCAAGTATTTCAAAATGAATAAAGTGTTTAAAAGAAGTGCAAATATTCTGGAAAGATGACTAGAAAGTATTTCACACACGAGTGATTCGTGCAAAATCGTTAAAGAATAGTGATCTAATTTAACTCGTAATGTATATTATTTTAATTAACTTAATATTTTTATGTATCCCGCTATATTAAAAATCACATGGTATTGTGTCTCGAATATTAAAATTCACAGTATATTAAAAAATGTACTTGTAAAATAATATAATAGAGATACAAGGAGAGCAACGGGAGGGGATGCGGAAGAGAAATAATTTCGCAAGGAAAACGTAATTTTGGTTGAATTGGACTATTTTAATATCATACATCCCTTGCAGGAAACAAAACCGTTGGGGGACGGCGGGGAGCGAATATAATGTATGTGGCGTTCGTAAATTCCGGCGGAAAATGATATACAAATCTCTCCAACTAAAACGCACAATGTTTGTGTGGAGCCAGGAAATCTCAACTATAAAATCTGCATTAGAATGCACTCGTAAACGCTAGATATGAATATTTTTATACGCTACGATTACACGTTTTCTGTATAAGTTGTCAAAAACAATTGCCATCTCAGTTTTTCTTTGATTTACGTGAATAAATAAATACTTATCTTTTAAATAGGTATGGATTTCGATGTTTTTGCTACCAAATACAGGACATTGATGCTTTTGCTGTTTACGTAATGACATGATGTTCCAATTTAAAATCGACATTGACTCCCACTTTGGTATAAAGTGGTCAGTTTGTCACGTGACCCATCCTTAGGGATTGATTGGTGTCTGTTTTAAATAGTGATTTTCAAACTTGATTTTGAAGAGCTAGAGCTATATTTCTTATAAAATCTTTAATTCAGTACAAAATAGTAATCCTCAAAACATTTTTTTTTGGAATTGCTTCCTTTTACATCCCTTATACTAAATATCTTTACATATAAAACTCAATGTCTGTCTGTCTGTCTGTTCTCTATACAAATCTACACCATTTGTCCTATTCGATTCAAATTTTGCATTCTTATGCATTAGAACCCGGCGGGTAACATAGGTGAAATTTCCTCCCTATTCTTTTACCCCTTTCCCTCACCTTGATATATTTTCTATGCAAATCTATACCGTTCGAATCGAACCTTTGTTTTCCCCTACAAATTTATTTTCAACTTAATGCTTAACCCGTGCGAGGCCGGGTAAGAACAGCTAGTTGCAGATAAATTGAAAAAAATGACGACCCCTCAATTTAAGGGTAGGATGCGCAGCGCCCTGGATGGACCGCGGACATTGTGTCGCAGAACTTTAATTCGCAACTGATGGTTTACAATGGAGCGGCGCGGCGCGGCGCTGCGGTCGGCCGGAACTAGGTTGCGGCTGCAATTATGAGACACAGCCTTTGGTTTGGTCACACGTGTCCAACTGGAGTTAGTTCTGGCGCGGCTAATTGATAGCTTCAACTGTCACTTCGGTGATAGAATTCTAACCGAGCGAATAATTCAAGCGGCGAGATGACGTTTCAAACGCTCCAAGCGTCAAAACTTATTAGTGAAGGAGGCACTTAACTATAATGCGGCGAGCGGGCCTATACGAAAAAATATCCACTAGCGCTTCATTAATTTTATCAAATCGTAAGCAAATCATGTTTGTTAAGAGGGAATTAAAAGTATTTTTGTTCAACTAACGACGGAAATATAACTTATAATTATTAAATTAAATTATTGCATAAATCAAATTAAAAAAAAAAACATTAAATCATTATTCCCTATCAACAACTTCAAAAAACCTAAAAATTATGCCACTAAAACAAAAATAATTATTTTAAATGTAAAAAAAGATTGATTGTATTATTTGTTTGTATCTACTTGTATTATTTGATTAATTACACCTACATGTTTCGGAAAAACCTTTCCATCGTCAGGGTATTATATGTATGACGATGGAAAGTTTTTCCAAAACATGAAGGTGTACTTAATCAAATAATATAAGAAGATACATATAAATAATACAATCAATATTTCTTTTAAATGTCAATCTACCATGTCGCTGAATCAATTGAAAATTTTTTTTAAAAAAACATTTAAAATGTATTAATCTGCATAAAACAAATTCCAATCAAAACATAACAAAAAACTTAAAATAAAGATATCTCATTACCAACGGCGACACCTGTACTATTTTGTAGGGAAGACTAATTTCAACCATAGATGGCGGTAGTAAAATGAAAGTCGCATATGAAAAATGTTGTGCAAATTTAAAATGTATACAATTTCCAAACATTATATATGTGTGGTTGACTATAATATCAATAAGTAATGACTTAAGCCAGTCATATGCTAGGTCGTAAGCACTTTAAATACCCAAACATACATACTTTAATACCTGCTTTCTGATATAAAAAATAGCTTCGTCTCTATAAAATATTTATAATATATCTCGATTAAAATAAATTAATAACAGTATACTACATTTTTTAATAGTAATCTACAATTTAGTATATTTTTCAAGTATCTTGTAAAACAATATATGTGATTTGTTCGCTAGAATTTATTACAGTATGATATGTTAAATGTAAAGAATACATGACTAAAGTACTTAAAAAATATAATATTAAGAATACAATAAATTTAAATAATCGCCATATTTCACAGTTCATTGTACTATTTATTTAATATATTTTTGATATTTTGTTTCATTCTTTAGCATTTTCAGTAGTTTGTAAAATAGTTTTGGAGTAACGTACTAGGTACATATTATTTGTTTTCTTATAGTTTTTTATCCGTTTTTTTGTGTTGTGTATCTGTATCATATTAATGCTTTAAATCTGTCCTTCGCGTTTTCTCCTGGTGTTGGTTTGTTAATAAATTTAATCAATTAAATAAAGCAATTACAAAATATTTCAGATAATCACTAATAGAAATGTGGGAAATGGATAATTCAGTAAACCATAAAATTTTATAAAAGTTAATCCATTAGCAAACACAGCTTTTATGTTCATAAACCGGGAAATTTTAATGATAAGTGCCTCTGAGAAAAAGAATGCCAATATATACAATGGCTTCACCAAAACCATCTGATAACCCATGGGGATAGAAGTAGCTAAAATAATTTAAATAAGTCGATTGTACGTGGTTTATACAATGTTAGAAAATGTCTGAATCGCCGAAACAGCTGAAACTTTTAAATACTTAACGAAAACTTTAAAAAATCAATAATATCATTGTTAATGACGATAAATTATAGAAGTCTCACAGAGATGAAACTATTTATATGAGAAACGTGTGTGGAAGTCTTTTTATTAGATGGCCCTGGGATTACGACCTGATTTGATAAAATTTTTATTCATCAATTTTTTTTATTAATTTCAAATAAACGAAAGGTTTTCGGATTCTGAAAATAAATAGTACTTTCAAAATTTTGTTAATATATTATATGGATGTTCTTACGATGGAATTATTGAACGTTGCATGGTGTTGAGTGATCACTTAAGCCAGTTAGTAAGCTCTAGGTCATCCTTTATAAAGACTTTCATTGATGTCCCTCATATAAATAGTTTCGTCTCTGTGTGGCTTTTAAAATTTCACCATCATCATCTTCTTCCCCTTGTCCTAGTAGGGTCGGGGGCCCAAAGACTCGACTAGGTGCTTCCATGATCCCCTGTCAACCAGTCCAGATCCATTCTGTTTTCAAATACATTTTTTTGTTGTCTCTTCCAGCTTAATCTGGGTCGACCCCTTTTAAAATTTATCTTAATTAATTAATCATCCCTCTTGAGGGATAAAATCCAGTAACTGTGTTCTCAGAACATACCTGCATATAAAAATTATTTAACATTAAGTCGTTAATTATTATCAACGTTTCATGAAAAGTGTATTATGTAATTACATCATATTTATAATTTTCATCAAATATTTATACTTTGTACTCTTATGTCACTCTAGGACCATCTATTAGGGTCAGTGACGACATGCGAATGGTATTTGTTAAAAAATAAAATAAAAAATCATTGTTGTTAATTTAGAGAACATCACCATTGTTTAGATTCCACTGATGTATACAATGGATGAATCTGTTGTTTGACTCCTTAACCACATAGGTACCTCAATCTTTTATTTTATTTATTTATTTAAAAAATCCTTGTTTACAAATAAGATACTTAATACTAATTTAACAATAGAACATAAGATAAAACATAAGATAATTTACACATTTTTTTGTTTTGTTTAATTTGTGGATTATGCCACTCTACTAGGCTAGGCCTGTCCCAGAGTGGCGTTATAGCACACAATTATAATTTTTTTCCGAGTTCGTCAGTAGTATTTATTTTCATAAGGTAGTTATTATGTATCTATAGAGTATCAAGTAGAATGTTAGTGAAAGTTGAGTTAGTCATAAGTCCAAGTGTAAATATGTGTAGAATAATTGTTTAATGTAAAAAGGGTTAAAGTTTTGTTTAAGATTATTTTTTTGTTTTTCTTAATTAATTAATTAATTTATATAGGTATATATTTTTATTTAAAGACATTATTACGCAATTACAGTAAGTAAATTTTCAGTTGCTGTTCTACCTTTGGAGGTAAGCCAGTTGTTTGCTAAAGCTTTTATTTTATTAATTGAATATATTCTGATTTCCGGGAAGTCTGTTTTAAATATGTTAAATATTTTAGGCCCTATGTATGAGTAATTTTTCTGTCCATGTGTTGTCTTAGTTTTTGGTATTTCGTCAAGGTTTCGTAATGCTTGTCTAGTATTATGTGAATGCGAGTTACTGGTTGCTGTTAGGTGGTTTGTGTTTTTAATGTAGAAGATGAGGGTAGACTTAACGAACAGCTGTCTAACGTCCAGTACATTAAATTCTCTGAATAGTCTGTCTGATTGGTATGTGAATGGTTTCTTATTAATGACTCGGAGCAAGGTTTTTTGTGCCGTTATAGCTGGTTTTAATGTGGTTTTGTAAGTACCTCCCCAACTTGGAATCGCATAGTTCAAAAATGACTGGGCAAGAGCATAATAGATAGTTTTGAGTTGCTGTTTATTAAAAATATTACGTATGGATTTAAAAAGGTAAATGAGTTTTAAAAGTTTTCCCGATAATAGTTCAATGTGAAGTTTCCAGTTTAGGTGCCTGTCTATTATGATTCCCAAGTATTTCACACTATCTGCATTTTCCAAGGGGGTGCAATCACAGTTTTGGTGTTGGCAATCATGCATAGTCAATTTTAAATCGCTAGATGGCTGCCCTCTTTTATCTATGCTGAATGTCAAATACTTAGTTTTTTTGAGATTGACTGTTAGCAAATTATTTTCCAGCCAGTGTTTTACTATGTTGCAACCCAGTTCAGCTGCTTTGAAAACAAGATCCCATGATGAAGCGTGGAACAGGAGTATTGTATCGTCTGCAAAAGTAACTACTTTCCCCCCCGTTGTTAGCTTGCATAAATCGTTTATGTATAGGAGGAATAAAACAGGTCCTAGTGTACTTCCTTGAGGGACTCCGTATTTGATGTAATGTTCGTCACTTTTAGTTTTGTCTAGTTATCAATCTAGTTAAGCATGCAGTGAATATCTTTTACGTAACACGTAAAACAATAGGTAATGTAATTCACTGAAAAATCAAACAAATAAAATGTATAAATGTAATAATTCTGTACTTATTGTGTATTTCATAAAAAAACATGGATTTTTACAAATAAAACACAAAAAAATGTATTCAGCTTGAAGAAAGTGTTGTTAAACATTCTTAGTTATTAGTAAATTTTGGATCCGTCAAACTTAAGGAACTGGCTCATGAATGTTTGTCTCGGCTAACTTCTTCTTCTATCTTTCGTCTGACACAAGGTTTTTTGTCGTTGTGCGGTGGTATATTTTGCTAACATTTTCCGGGTCTGTTCGTTATCATAGTGGGGGAAGAAAATTCAACGTAGCAGCTGAGTGTTTGCAAAGCGGGTGAAAATTGAGTTCCGAGCAGCGTATACCAAAAATAATTATGCATTTATACGAGGGCAGTTTGACGGGAGAGAGAATATTCAACTATTCGTAACACTTCCGCTACGGTAATAAAAATTTTGCATTTGCAATGGATGGGGTTGAAAAACAAAATATATTTTTAACCGTAAAATAAGTTTTTCATTGAAAAGTCACTCTTCCGATAAACCATCCCTTAACATGTAATACCATTTACTAGAGACAAAAGCCACAACATCGGGTCGCGTCGAAGGCCGCACATTTATCATTTTTAAACAGCCTAGATCTTGAGACTCGCGCACTTCACACTTGCGCAGTTATTATTATAGTGTGTCGTTTATAATTTTTTTTATTGTGTTTGTTTACCGATGACACTATGTATTGTATTTTGAAGATTATTTTACAATTTTCTGTGTAATAAGAAAGTAAATATATATAATTTTATTTATCATAAAAAGTTAGTTTTGTAAAGGTTGTAACATTATTAATTATTCTTTTGTATTCCTATGTTATACTTAAACAATCTATCAGCGTTAATAACGACTCATTGAAGGTATTTTTGTTAAAACAAATATCAGTTTATCTAAAAAAAAAATTTGAAATAATATTTCTAAAAATTTCAAAAACAATTTTATTGTGTTTTTATTTTTATTTTTGTGTATTAATAAAACTCAATATCTAGGAATTTGATATACACTTCTACTTATTTTAATCGATCGATCCCAAATTATGCACTTTATACTCTGTTAATATTCATTAATATGTTGTGGACATGGACTTCGCACATATATATAATGTGGCTTCCCAAATATTTGTTAGTTTGTGTAAATAAAAGCTGTTTTGCGTTGCTCTGAAAAGAGAATGTATTTTATTAAAAACGAAAGAACATAATATTTGATATTAAAATTTAAAAATAATAAAAGTACATATAATACCTGAAAAGTGTACATATTAAGTACTTGATAAGTTGGTATTTATTTTTCTCGTCACCCCATCTTCGTTGTACATATCTTATAAGCCAGTCCCAATCTACCGACCGGCAGATGAGTTAATTCGATCACCGCCTCCCAAAATTTTATTTTATTACATTTCATTATTTTACCCATCCTCATGAGTCCGGCGATTTGCGTTGGATACTCTTCCACATGTTCACCCTAACCACTCCCTTCGTATGTCTTATATTTTAAATGAATTGAATGCCATCCAAACAAATGTTGCAAGGACTCTACTATAAACACAGACAACTACATAAATACCATAAATTTCAAATTATTTGAATACCTTCTATCAATTTTCTTGAGCTTAGGCGTTTTTGAGATGCATTTAGCTAGATAAATTAGACCTCTTGGCACTTTTTAGTACAAACAATAAAAAAAATCAATTTCTTGCTCAGTTATAATTTAGAACCAAGTTTTAAACATTGCAACCCTCTCTCTTCTCCAATACAAATATATATATAATGGCATCTTTTCAAAGTAAATTGCCACAAAACATGAAATTCCTATTAAATGCTGGATTAAAAATAAGAAAAGGCATAAAATTGGTGCTCTCGCCTTTGTACTATTTGTATTTTTTTTTTGTTATTTTTATGTAGAACCTTATCTTTTCTAATCTTTCTAAAATGAGGGGATAAATAACTTGTTAATTTGTGTAGTAAAACACTTGCACAACTACCTTATAAACTATGCCTGACTCAACAGAGATTTTTCTAGTGAGACAGGCATGGTGTACCCCAAATTATGTATCATCTCCGAATAAGAACAAATAAATAAACAATTGAATTATACAGAGTTCATATTTATGACCCTGACGAGATAGTGTTTCCACCAAATGACCAAATGGCAAAACATCATATTATTACGCTTTACAATGGCCACCTCTTCCTATCAAAATTAATTACGAACTAAATCTGAATCCTAGCCAATGTAATAAATAAAATACGAATAATTTCCTTACGACTACGAGGTCCGAGCAGGACTTGCCCGAGTGCCGGCGGAAATGCCGGAGTGTTCGCCTCCCGGGGTTCCGAGCTTTCGGCGGCGAGCTTTGGCCGTTGGCCGCTGGAACAATGGGGGTTTCAGCGGAAGGGGATGTTGATAATTTCAGGAATTGTTATACGGGACAACGTCGCGGGGCAATGGCCACCATTAAGGAAACACCCGAATGGAGGTGCGCATTAACACTTGATAAATGTATTACTGAAAAATGACCGTCGTGGAGTTTGTTGCATTCGATTGTCTCACTTTTAAAGGGTTAGACCACCCGTGCAGTTTAAAATTTATGTAGCGATTTCTTACAAGCCGTTGATTATTTTTACTCCCTTTCTTTTAACTCGTGGCGTCTGATTGCTTGCTTGTCTGACGAAAAAACTTTGGATCGATTTTTAAACCTTTTCCCGTGATCCAATCGAGCTGAAACTTTGCAAGCAGACTCGCGGCGACGATCAAGAAGATCTTTAAAATTTTCGTTAAAAAAATTAATAGTTATGGTATAATTTTGGATTTTTCAAATTTTTAATGGTATTTTCATACAACTCAGTAAGTTGTATAAAAATACTCCGACGCATCTGGTAGACACGAAACCCGAAAATGAAAAAGGAAGCATTGTAAAAACGTGGTTTTTATGGGTTAGTTTTTATAAATCATTCCTCTCCGGTACTATAAACTGAGTTAACGTTGTCTCTTATTATTATAGTATCTCTGTAACTGTAAATATACCAAGTACTAAGTTTGTATTTAAGGCATTCCTACATAATAAAATTGTATATTGCATTAAATAATAAAAATGTATAAATGTTTACCGGACACAACAATTTTTTTTAAGAAACTGACATTAATTTTTCAATATTTGTTTGTATTGTGGATGAAGGTGGTTCAGGGAGCACTATGCGCGATGCGAGTCACACATTATTGCTTGCCCAACGTAACTTGGCATGCGGCGAATTTTGAACTAAAACCCGTCCCGCCCACACCCGGCGGTAACCCCTCGCCCTATCATTTAGTTCAATTTTGTGTTTGGTCGGGAGCTGTGACATCTTGATTACCAATACATACTGAATTATTATGTCCAAAACATCCTAAACAGTCCGGGATGGTGCCAGAACAATTGCCAATGAAGTATTAAAGTTTTGCGAAGTTGAAAAAGCAAATAATGGACCGATATTACCGTCTAACAGTTAGACAGATAGAACGGCCGCCATTACTGCACGGTTTCTTTAGTGCTGCCCGACCAAATTTCTGTATTTAATACGCCACCGGTCACCGGACATTCTGTATATTATATATTGTGTTTTGCACCCTGACAACTTCTGTTAGGCGATAGGGACGCCCTCCCTCGCACGCCAAGTTATAATGGTACGTCTATAGGATGCGTGGTGCCAGATTAAGAATGGAACGTTCTATCAAAATTTCAAAGCAATAGAAGATTTTTAGGAGATTTTAGATTTTGGACAATCGAACATTTACATTTTTATTCATATAAATAAATAGAAGGTGTATAAAAAAAGTAGGTATACAAAAACATCCTCGTATTTAAATGCAACGTTGTGCCAAAATTTAAAAGCAATCGGTGAACAACTTTCAGAGATTGTACAAACGAACACTTATATTTTTATTTATATAGATAATTTGAGTGCAGCTTCTTAATACTTTTCTTTTCCATTCATTAATTTGCTTCGTGTGAAACAGTGTGTGTGTATACAGAGTGCCATGCGATTGTGGAGCTTTCTACATAGGACAAACCAAACGCAATATCACTACACGATTGAAGGAACACATTGGAGCAATTAAAAACAATAACTCCAATACATCGGCAATCTGCAAACATGCATCCAAAGGGGATCTCTGTCACTTCATCAGATTTGACGAGGTAAAAATCTTATCAACAAAACCAATCTTGTACCCAGATTAGTGAGGGAGTCCATTGAAATATATAAACATCCCAATTTCAATAGAGATTAGTTACAAACTATCAAACTGGCGCCCTGTTCTAACGACACTGATTCAACCCTTGAGAGAAGTCACAGTAAAATCCGCCGACGTAACTAGTACATATTGCACACTGGTGACCTCTATTGTAGAAGAAGAGAACACTCCACAACAAAGTGCATACAATTTACGCCCTAGAAAGCAGCACCTTTAATCAGTCCGACCTCCATCTCCGCGGGTAAAGGTCGTCCTCCTGATGACGTTGGATAAGTATCCAACGCAACATCGAGATTCGCTTCTCGGTAATACATACGGTGCGTTTAAAATATCCGAAATTACAGTTAAATGTGCGAAACAAATTTAGGTTTATTGTGAGGAAAACATATCTACTATATAGGTTTATTCTTTAATTTAAAAATCATGCGAATTTATTGTTTAATATCAATAAAAAAAAACAACATTAAATGATGCAACAAGAAGGAATGTATTTACTAGAAAGTTTTGCAAAAATAATTAATTTTTTCCACAATTATGTATAATATATTCATAATTTTTTTTATAATTTTTTATAATGGTTACTCCAAATAATAATATATTTTATAAAACCATTATTCTAAGCTATCTTATCTTAAGTTAGGTTGCCACAGCGTTACTTTATGGATACCTCAAAGTTCTGGGTAGTTCTTCCTTCACCCGCAGAGCCGGCGGTATTGCCAAATAAAAGCAGATGTTTTAATTTGAAAGCCAAGTATTTTCACTCAAAGGCAGTATCCACACCACGGCTCGCTGCGCTCAGCACCGCAGAAGCCTCCGAAGGCTCTATTGTGACTGTCTATTTACATGTTTATCGCGGGGTGTAAATTGCACGAGTGAAAAGAACAGAAAAGGCTGCCATTGCGACCGTTTGAGCCACCCACCATGTTTCTATGAACCTCCGGGCAGCTTTACGTGAGAAAATAAAAAATATAGTGTAGGTGATGAACTGGTCAATAGAGGACTTTTAAAAATAAAGTAATGTATCTTTTTAATTCCATGCTAATATTCAAATATATTTTATGGTGTTTCTGCATACTAATTAAACTTAAATAAACTTAAATATTCATAATATTCAATACCATTCAAATTCGATGTTTTTATTCGTCTTTATAAAAAAAAAATGGAAAGACTCAAAAATATTTTATGGTGTTTCTGCATACTAATTAAACTTAAATAAACTTAAATATTCATAATATTCAATACCATTCAAATTCGATGTTTTTATTCGTCTTTATGAAAAAAAATGGAAAGACTCAAAATTAACGTAAAATTATGTAATAATATTACTTACAAAATTATCATCAAATCTATCGATAACGTCAAATCTATTGATGGCAGGGGTATGCAGTGGGAACATCGCAGCATGACTTTTACGTAACCAATTATTTGGGAAAAAATCGGAATACAACAAATATTTCGTAATATTTCTATCACAATTGTTATCATAGTATTCATATTTTAATATATCATAAAAATCCGTAGCATAAATATTTGATTTCTATTTTTTTTTACTCCAAAATATACGTTTACAAAGAAGTCATGCTTCAATGTTCCCACTGCATGCGCCTTACATATGGAATATTTATGAAATAAAATTAGAAATAGTAGATAAAATTGTCTACCCGGGATCTAGATAAAATAAAATATTGGGAGCACAAGAATTTTTCCATGCGAAGAAAATATTATGCAGCAATGACCTTTATTTCAATTTGCGAATGAGAGTAACGCAATATTCTCTATAATTTTATATGGAACGAAGTCAAGCAACTCACTGAAACAGCGCTTTAATTTATAATGTACTATTTCAACATTTTCAACCTAGTACAGAATTTTTTTAAACATAAGCCTTACTAATCGGGTTTCTGCTGAGAATGGATGATCCAAATGCAAAAACGAATAATAAAAGTGGAGTTGTCATCGATTGGGCAGACTCCCAATGATACAGTATAAAATGGAAATTCCCACCTTACCAGAAAGTTCTTCTGGTGTTCTATGTATGTATTGAAAATAAAGTAAAATAGGCTCACAGTAAATATGGTAATTAAATTATACTCACAAAGAGCCGGACTTCTGATTGACTATTGTCACTCCATGCAAGGTTAGAGTACGCTTGAGGTTTCGATTACTACGTAATAAATCTGATGGTATTATACGTAAATACCAGGGGCGTGCAGAAAGAACGAGAAGCTTGACTTTTATTTAAACATATATTTGGGAAAAAAATTCGTCAATTTATCTGTCAATCAATTTATCTTCCAGAATATTAAGAAATAGTAAAATATTAATATTATGTTAATTATTGTGATAGGAATATTACAAGATAAACCTATCTCTTATTTCGGTTTCTTTTCAAAATATATGCTTAGGTAAAAGTCATGCCTCTTGTTTTTACTGCACGCGCCTGGTAAATACTCCCCTACTGGTAACCACACTCCTCTGCCATGTATTTCATCTTATTTTTATAAATATTTAGTTGTACAATATTTGCTCTCCTGATTGCGAGGCAGCAAATGCAACGATTTGACCCTTTATATACATATGTATGTATGTTTACGTAAACACCTCTTAACCGTAACTAGTGGATATAACGCAAAACCTTATCTTAACGTCTCATACCTCGTACGAACGAAACATCTATTAACGTAATGTCTCAACGCGCTTATTGTGCGATATATCTAAAAATGTGTCGAATCGATTACGTTATATAATAAAATGAACTCTCGTGAACCAAAATCTAGTTCCGACTATTTGATTGTGCGATACCAATTTACATAACGTTATTTATTTCAGACAGGAAAGAAGCGTATATGAATACAATTTTTATGGATAACATGTTCAAATATATTTTTTTAGAAGGTTCTTACCTTAGTTTCAACGATGAGACGCCCCCGCCTTCCCCTGCCGAGTTTTTTCATAAATTTAATGAGGAATATATTATATTTATCAAGTAAAACAATACGTGATATTAGAGGTACGTGAATAGAGCCTTAGATGACATATTCGAAAGGAGGTTCTTATAACAGCAATTACCGTGATCTTATTTATTTTATTTATTCATTTATTAATCAGGCTTTTACAGTACAAAAAAATTAAAAGGATTTTTATATATCTAACATAAAACACGTTTTACAGTCAATTATTAAAAATAAAACATATTTAAGATAAAAGAACAATATAAAATGTTACAATATAAAATAAATTAACAATATAAATTAACAATATTTATAAACGATGATAAGTACACAGGCAAAAAGTAATGATTATAAAGACACCTTTAACAAATTAATAATAAAGTAAAATAAAAATAAAATTAAACCAATATACCAGATAAATAAGATAACAATATAAAATAAACCAAAAAATAAATATAAAAGGTAAAATCGAAGCATAGTTTAAAGGAAAATGAGCAATAATTAGGACACTTTAAAATAAATAAATAAATATAATTCACGGAGAACGCAAAAATTTAGTCCATAAAACTGTAATTAATTCTTTTCTTATATTTTAAATCTAAGTAATTCTTTAATTCGTTTATGCTCCTTCAATTAAAAATGTCTACGAATTCCGAAAATTTGTTTGCAAGGCGATGCATGCGTGTTGACGGTGAATTTAATGCAAAGTTATTCGAATTTAATGCATATTATATAAATATGAATTTTGGATGCAATATTTGGCCCCGACCCGCCTATCTTGATGACCAACTTCCAACGAGATATGGACTCACATTCTCCATCGCACTATCGTCCCTTGGTTTGAATCCCCTCGAATACTGGATGTTTGGGGCAAGCTGAAGGGGATGCTGGAAACACGACTTACCGCTCTCTTCCGAAACGCGATCTTATCCAGGCGCCTCCAATATCTTCGTTACTTGCCCACGGCGATTGGACTGTATTCTTCTTCTTCGTTTCACTTCGTCACAGACACATGAATTGTTAAAAATTACGATTAAATACGAGTTACGAACTCGAAACCAAAAAATTTGCCGTGCTGGCGTGAAAATTGGGGGGGGGGGAGGGAAAGGGAGAGAGGCGCATAGATATCATTTATTGGACGCTTGCATTTGATACGAAACACTGGAGTCGACCCAAGTATGAGCTAGGGAGCCTGCGAAGTGTTCTTCCGTGTTCTTCTGTGCTGACACACAAAACTCATTTTGTCCACTTTCACATACATTCATAGATGTGAAACATCCTTGAGTGTACAGTTGACCTGGTCTTACCAGGTCAATTTTTTTATTTTCAGCGCTATCAACACCCGCTTCTCACACTTTTTTCATCACGTTTCTTCACTCAGTCGTTTTACATGACCAAACTACAATATCTCATATCTATTTTATTAATTATTTATATTATATTTATGGAAGAATCATTTTTAATCAGTTTAAATATGTAAATTATTTTTCTTTAATTGTTTTTCGATAGTATATCGGTAACGTTAATTTCGTACATTCATATGATATTACTGTAGATTAAAAATGTAATAATGTAAAAATAAGTTCACTGCAAATATTCTGACTGTAATATTGACAAAATATATTCCTTCAGATGACGCAGATTTAGTAATGAAATGCAAATGAGCTTTTACGCTTCTTACTATGTATTACTGCGTCAAATACCAAATATTGTAACTTTGATGAACTAAATTCTGTATTTTGTGAGTCCGAAAATGGATACATATATATTTGGAGGAAGAAAAAGCTTTGTGTTTCTCTGAGGCTTAGTAAAAAAATAGATAATAAAGAAATACATAATCTTTGAATGAATAAAACGACGAGTTTTAACCGCTTAATATTCTGCATGTTATAGACTATTACTCCATGCCACCGCTGATTGCTGTAGACTAGTGAAAAAAGTTCTAAGTGATGGCATAGGTTTCTTTAAATAAAACATTCGTATTTACGGTTCTTTTATATGTACACTATATATATTATCACATAAAGATTCTACTTACATATTCATGACTACTTATATAATCAAATTAATATTATATATGTAATACCCCACCAAAAATAATCCTGTGTATGGTGAGGAATAATCACTAACAAGGAAAAATTTATATAAAAAAAGAAGAATAATAAAAGAAATCCTATGTTTAATTTTTTAAAAAGGTATGTAGTGTCAGATATATTGGTAATATAATTTATGTTAACAGTGAGAATTATAGGTATAAGCATACATAAAATATGAAAATTATAGGTAGGTATATCAAAGATGTGGTAATATTTATTGCATATTATGAAGTAGGACTTTAACTTATTTTAATTATGTTTTTAATTCTGTGGACAAATTATTAGAGTTGAGTATACTTCTGTATACTTCTGTAACCGTAACTTAACCGTAACTTCTCTAACCTCTTTGAAAATGTGTGATACAAAATTTAGGAATTTTTATGTTGTCAGCAACACATCAGCCCTGATGATGGACCCTGTAATGGGATCCAAAAAGTCGGACAGAAAGATCGTAATAACACGGCATAATACTCCAGAAGACACAAACCAGAATATTAGTTTTCTATTCTTTAAATATTTGTAATATCGAATATTTTTTATAAATTGTCGACTGTATAAACTTTAAATATGTTAAATAATGTTTCTGTTCTGAATCTTTCGGGCTTCTACAAAATTATTTTAATAATAAGTGTTCGGATTTTTCTTATGGAATTCATTATAATCGAGTATGACCCTCCCCATACATTGTAGCAAAGATTGTACGGTTGCGAAATGTCGCCATTTATGAATTATCTAATTTTTAAAACATTTCTTAATCTAATAAACACATAAACACATTTTCTTAATTGTTTGTCTTGTTCACAAACATGAATTTTCCAATTTAAATTTTGATCTATATATAGGTATGTAGGTACACTTAATTATTTTAGTTTGTCATTTGTCTTGAGTATTGAGCATGTTTTGCTACAATTAATTATATTACATTTATTATGGTGAATAATAATTTTGGGTACCGGTTTAATTTAAAGAGAACATAATTTTTTTCTGTATTTTACGATAAAAAATTAGTGTCAAACCATTGATTATTATACTCATGATTCACGTGTTTCATGGCTAAATTTAAGAGTTAGGAATTGTTAAAAGTAACATTGCGCAGAAGGAACCAATGCGATGCGTGTACCTCGTCGCAGTAAGGCAGCGCGATTGGGTTACTATTGGCACGACATCCCGTTGAACCTAGTCCATAGATTTTTGTGGCATAGATGTCCATTTAGAGTTGCCACGGCTGGCATCCAGAACAATATCTTTGGCCTACAAAATCAACTAAAGGAATCCTTCATTCACACATTATTCATAGGAAGGCTACGATGAACTGGCTATATTGCACGAATAAGTCGTTCTCAACCGCATCGTCTACATTGTCGCGGATTCATGGTATTAGGAATCAAATAAAACACTTAAAATCCTTTAAACAATTTATTTAATACATAAAGTTACTGGACAAAAACTTTAGTTGTAACACTATTCCGTAATTTGTACTAATCGATGCACGAGAATATCTCACTGATCTATGGTATACTTTATTCGTTGCTTATAATATTCCATCCGTCTGTTGAACATTTCATTCCCGCTCTTTTTGAATCGCTTGTCCATTCGACCGATTAGCTTTCAGTGTTTTTCACAAGATGATAAACTCAACAAGCACTGTATTTTGTATAGTTAACCTTCTCGAAATCGAATCATGTCGTATATTCTCACGAATTATTATAGACCTATGTGCAGTTAAGCGATTATTCAATTGTGTGCAGTTCCTCTCGATTTCTTAGTCTTGTGGCACTGATAAAATGAAAGCCTGACATTATGATGACTGTAGGATGTTTGATTATAATAACTGACTGATTAGATAAAAATAAATAACACAAAAACTTGCGTAACCAAATACAAATATGATTGAGAAATAAGAAACACTGTAAACAAATTTAAGAGTATTATTATAAACTAATATATATACGAGTTATAAAATCACCACACAAGTGAAATGTATGAGTTCCAGTGGCAATTAAGTCATCACGTGACAGGCGATCTTCGGTTTAAGCGAGTATTGTGAATTTGGTTTATGTTAAGCAGGTATGCATATTACTGAGTATGAAGTATTACGTTATTTGGCGTTAAACTATCAGTGAGCCCGCGTAAACTTTGGCGAGTCTCTTGTGGGACATTATTTACGTTCAAAATTCGTTCACGTTTTCCTATCGACGATAGCTGCTCAAGATCTATTGAATTCTACGCGACTCTTTGGTATATATTGCATAAATTTAAGAACCACGGTTCCATCCCTTAGATAGCAGTCTTCGTATGTGAATTGCTAAAGAAAATTTAAAAAGGGATGCAAAATATATTCTAGTTTTCATATATTGTTGAAAATACCTTTGTCGTTATATTTTCTGTGCTCGCATGGTTCGGTTATGAATATCATTCCTTCGAGGGATGGTATTGACTTTATGATGAGATTATATAGTATACTTTCTGCAATACTTCCAAAGATTCTTGCAGTTAAAGAATGTATTTTATTGAAGAATATTTTAAAGAATGTAAAGTAAATGATTAAATCATCCCCTCGATAAGAGAATTTCCGATTATAATACAAAATGTTTCAAAATGGTGGTATTCACTTTGTCAATATAGTGCAATTAATTTTACAAACTAGGAATCAATTTGATAAATTAGGGATATAGAAATTATACCGCCACCTTGCAATTCATGAAAATAGAGGATGACGTGATTATCTGGATAACAGTTGTAGTTTTAGAATAAAACATTTTTGAGTAGTTTAGAAGGATTTTATAAAAAGCATTTTCAAAGTGTCCGCTAAGATCAAAAAATTATTAATAATTGCGATTGTAAATTTTTAACTAAATTTTAATTTCGTTAATTGCATAATTGACGTATGTATGTAAGTAATGTATCCCTAAAATACTCTATGTTTCAAAAATAATTTTTTGCTTAGTTAGTTTTATACTGATCACGTCCACATCTTAAATCCCACATACACCTAAATTCCTTCTAGCACATTCTTATTTATAAACAGATACACCGTTCACGATGTCCAAAAATTATGTTTTTTACGATATGCCATGTTTATACATAAAAAAAAAATTAGTTATTTATTTATTTATAAAATTAAGTTTTTAAATATTTCTTCGTCATTGTGTGGTGCATATACTTGATTTTGTAATTATTGTATCAATAAGTATAAAATAAATAAATGTTGTACTTCATTCCCCATTCATTCAAGTGGTAATAGTTTTATTAATACGCGGTAATTAGTTGTAGATACAGCGTGTTTAAAAAGCGGGGACATATTTTTGTAACGTGTTACATTTTTTCAATGAAAGTGATTTTTTCGGAATATTTTGAGTTTGTCAAAAATTTTCAGAACACAGTACTAGATTTTGTCATAGGAACTTCATTAATCAATCAATATATTATAGATGTTACTGTGTTCAAAAAAAATTGGAAAAAACAATATTCTGAATGAAAATACTGGTCTAAGGAGTATAAAAATAAATTGAATTGATATATTTATGCATTTTCTAGAGTAATGCTAATAATTACACATATAAAGGAATTACTAATTGTAAAAATAGATATCTCATTTGTGACATCTGTGGTCATTTAAGGGGATTGAAAAAGCTTTGGACGCCGGTCGCGCCAAGGATTGTTGCAACACATATACATACAAGTTCCAAAAATTTGATACACATGGTATTCTGCCATTGGTGCAAATGATGAACGTTACATTGTGTAAAGTGATCACTCAAGCCAGCCGTACGACAGGTCGTAAGCCCTATGAACACCCAAATACTTTCATTGCAACTATCCCATAAAAAAATATGATTTCGTCTCTGTGAGACATCTATAATATTTTGAGTGATTCTTTTGGTATGTTTTAACTATTTTATTAATTTATTTTCATAAATTGAAACTTAATAATAAAATGAATTTCATTTTAATAAAAACCTAATATAATAATATATTGTAAATATAGGAGAAGCAATAGAGGAAAAGAATTTCGGTATACGTAATACCCCGAACCTGCCTATAAAATAAAATATTTCCCTCGCATTTCGACCGAACACAAGAGAGCAACCCCTAATATAAGGGCGCGGGTAGATATTGAATGTTTTCATCGAATCTATATCACTGGGATGCGAGACGATATTGCCAGGAACCGTCGTATGTATTTACCCAAATCTCTATGCGTAGAGATAGACAATTTTTTTGTAACTCATTTTGATAAGGTTATACAATTTTTTTAAATTGGAACTCTTAAACTTAAACTTAAACACTCTTAAAAACAGGCGAATAGTGTCAGATCAATTATTAATTTTCCAAATTATTCACAACCTTAGAAGTTTTCTTGAATTCAACAGCTAACTGTCCCTCCATGTCCCATTCAGATCTGCCAGACAGATGTACCTCTTTTTCCTTTCAATATATTGCATATATGCTCTGATTATAATGAACATTTAAATTCAATAGATATTTTCAATACTTATTATACTAGATAGATGGAGAGACGGATACCGAAAACTCGTCACCCTCCCTAGCCATATACATTATACGAATTACTTATTATCACCATTTACTTTTACTGCTTATATAAGATCACTGAGTCTTATATGTGTCAGTTAAATCATTCTTTCTTTCATTTACTGTATCGTCCTACAATTTTGGAAGACAAATAACTCTCTTTTTTTAATTTCTTACCATGTATTTTTTCTATTGGATTACCAAATAAATAAATAAAAAAATTTAATTATATTTTTTGGGGCAATTCTTGTAATGACGAACAAACTTACTAACATACAGTATTTTATTATTGATTTTATTTAAACTTAAATATTTAAATTGAAAAAAAGTAACCCATTAAAACCAAGTTTTTACAATACTCCCTTTCTCATTTTAGGGTTTCACGTCTACCATATGCGTTGAAATATTCATACAACTTGTATGAAAAAAACATTAAAAATTTGAAAAATCCAAAATTATACTATAATTATTTATTGTTTTAACGAAAATTTGATAGATCTTCTTGATCGTCGCCACGAGTCTGCTTGCAAAGTTACAGCTCGATTGGATCACGGAAAAAGGGTTAAAAATCGATCCAAATTTTTTTTGACGGCAAGCCGCCAAGCAAGCAAGCAGACGCCACGAGTTAATATTAAGGGAGTAAAAAGAGAGCAAAAGAAGATAAATTAGGAATCATCAGCTTCTGCTGGATGAAGAACTCCTCACATGTCTTTTGCCACGTATTTATTTTTGGTTGTGCCAAGATGTACGAGCTTGCATGTAAATGCTTAAGAATTTTTCAAACCCTATAATGAGTAGGGCTTGAAATGAAGTAAGCTCATTTTCACTGCATATCATAGTCTTTTAAAAATATCACAAGCGCACATTACTAGAAATAGACAATTTAACAATACTCAATACGTATAAATTCAAGAATTCAAAAGAAATTCTTTACTTATATGACATACATTATTTTGTCATGGATTCGCGGTGGTGAGATCCAAATGAAACATAAATAATTAAACTTTAGCTAGAACACTATTTGCAATACTTCGCTGCTAGAATATTTCAGAATTAGGTATTCTAAATTCGCTGTTTCGCAGTCGATTTCTTGTCTATTCACGCCATTTCATATTTTTGTGATTTAAACGATGTCACAATAATAATGTCTGCTGCGTTATGTCGCCGTCGTTTACATAATTTACGATGTTCAGGAAGTTTCGCGATTATAGTTGTATTTTCGAATGATTCTTTTTACTTTCTCATGAGATTTTTTTTTACTATCTCGTAACTATAAGTATAATTCCCTCTCTGAATGCAAGAGTCAATCATTTTTTGGAGAAGAAGAGTTATAATGTTGATGTAGGTATATTTATATTTGTCTTAGACAAAAAAGTAATGGAACTGTACTGAACTGTAAAATTATGGAATTTTCTTAAAAAACAAACGTATGGATTTGGTGAATAATTTAAAAATATATATTTCTCGTTCATTATTATCATTTGTTCGAGAAAATTTCACTGCACGTTTAGAAATACACAGCTACAAAATTCACATTTTAGAAGATACCACCAGGATACTAGGACACATTGAAAGGTTGATAAATTTATAGGCCCTGCAGGGCCACGCCGCGCCGGGCTGATAGCAACACGGGGGACAAAAGGTCTCTCCTGACATCTTACACGTCCGTATGCTCTCCTGGTATCCGTGGAATTGATCAATATGTGTTGTTGAGAGAAAATATATCTATGTGGAAAACAGCGTGTAACTGACTATGCCCATAATTCTTGAGGGGTTTCACTATTTCATTTTTAAAAATACATTATTGATAAATATATGTAGGTGTATTGTGTATGTTTTAAACTATTATAGAGAAGATTTTTAATTTTTAAATCGATTATTAATTATGAATTTGAAAGAAAAATGAGAGTGTATTCATTGTATTTTAGGTGATCGTGAATTATTATTACACTTAAATAAATAAAAATATGCTAATGTGTAAACGGAATTACTAAAAAAAATAACCCATAAAAACAAGTTTTTACAATACTCCCTTTCTCAATTTCGGGTTTCAACAACTTAAACTTGTATGAAAAAAACATTAAAAATTCGAAAAATCCAAAATAACACTATAATTATTATTTTTTTTAACGAAAATGAATGAATAGTGGATCTTCTTGATCGTCGCCACGAGTCTGCTTGCAAAGTTTCAGCTTGATTGGATCACGCGAAAAGGTTTAAAAATCGATCCAAAGTTTTTTCGACGGCAAGCAAGCAGACGCCACGAGTTAATATAAAGGAAGTAAAAAAATAACCCTTAAAAACCAAGTTTTTATTATACTCCCTTTCTCATTTACTAGTTGAAACATTTTTTTTCGCTTAACCTACGCGTTAAGCTTCGGTCGGGCGACGCTACGAAAGGGAGTAATTAAAAATTTCCGAAAATCCAAAATTATACTATAATCAGGTTTCGCGTCTACGAGACGCGTTGAAATATTTTCATACAACTTAATAGTAAGTTGTATGAAAAACCATTCAAAATTTGAAAAATCCAAAAATTTATTAATTTTTTTTAACTAAAATTTGATAGATCTTCTTGATCATCGCCACGACTCTGCTTGCAAAGTTTCAGCTCGATTGGATCACGGAAAAGGGGTTTAAAATGGATCCAAAGTTATGTCGTTAGACAAGAAGAAAAGAAGACAAGCAGACGCCACGAGTTAATATAAAGGGAGTAAAAATAAACAGTCTTCTTTTATCTTCCCTCTAAGTGCGTTTTAAAAATACGTAATTGCTTATGTTGTACTCATAGAATTGATGTATTCTCTATTTTTCTATAGTAAAAATCTAAACTTTACCGATTTTTCGAATGGAAAAATAAATTAATAATAATTTTAAGTGGGCATATAAATTTAATAATGAATAAATAAATAAATTATTATATGAAAAAGTAATACAATTATCATAATTATTGTCATACAATTCAGATATTTGTTTCTGTCAAATAAATATGTTTCCCCAAAATATAAGCTTACGTAAGGTCCCACCATCGAGAGGTTTTGAATGATGAGTCATGCATAAATATATAATTAAGTACTCATTTTATGTATAAAGCTATAAAATACTAATAATGTTCCGTTCTAATGTGGACTCAATATATACTCGTATATTTAAATATTTTATTCAACAGAAAAATAATAATGCGAGATCATTATTTGAAGTGCGATCACTTGTGTTTTCTATCCAATTGCGATGTTTAATTAATGGAAGTAAGTACTCGATGGAAAATTCTGGAATAACTATAGTGGAACTGGAACAAACCCATCTTTATTGTTTGTTATTTAAAAAAATACCTACCATTGTTCTACAAGAGGTTTTGAAAATAAGCGGTAGGTATTTATATATTTTTTATACTATATCTATAATTATAAAACTCAATACCTGCCTGTCTCTCTGTCTGTCTGTCTGTTCTCTATACAAATCTATATCGTTTGTCCGATTCGATTCAAATTTTGCATACTTATGTTTTAGGACTCGGCGGGTAACAAAGGCGACATTTCCCCTGATATATTTTTGATGAAACTCTGTAGCGTTTGACCGATCAGACTCAAAATTTGGAAACTTATTCCTTAAGACTCGGCGGGTAACATATGCGACATTTCCCCCTATTTTTTTTACTCCTTCTCCTCCCCCTGATATATTTTCGATGCAAATCTGTACTGTTCAACCGATCTGACTCAAATTTTGGATCCTTATTATTTAGGACTCGGCGGGTAACGTAGGCAACATTTACCCCGTATTCTTCCACCCCTTCTCCGCCTCCTGATATATTTTCGATGCAAATCGATAACTTTCGACCAAAATTTGCAAACTTTTTCTTTAGGACCCGACGGGTAACAAAGGTGACATTTCTTCTCTCCCCTTTTACCCTTTCCCCTGATATATTTTAAATGCAAATCTATACCGATCGAATCGAACCTTTGTTTCCCCCCACAAATTTATTTTCAATTTAATCCTTAACCCGTGCAACGCCGTGTACGAACAGCTAGTTCTATATATATGTTATGTTGAGTACAATATAACAGTCTTTCTCAAAACTACAATCCGCGGCTTATCCTAGAAAACAATTCTTCATCTTTTACCCGCGAAAATCTTTTATTAACATATATATATATATGTTAGTATAAATTTCTTTGGGGGTAACCCGCGTCAAAATCTGGTCCTCAGAAGGACCATTCGTCAACCGACGTTTCGCCTGAATCACAACAGGCATCTTCAGGTTGTCTTGTTAATAAATTTCCATCACGAGGGGCAATGCGTATACGTCCGTTCGTATCGGAAGCTTATTACCAAGTGAGGTCTGGTAAGTCAACGTCTAAATTTGGGTACTGTGGTCATTATTGGCCTTAATGATTTTTGGGAACTTTGTATTAAATATTGGGTATTCCCGGCCGTTGCTGGCCTTAATGGCGTTTGTTTGGCTCCTTGTGATGCGCTTTGTACTCGATGTTGCTTCTATTGTGTCGGTGGTTATATTTAATTGTTTTTTGCGCGCTAAAATATTATTTTTACTAAGAAATCTACTGTTGAATAAAATGCTTTTCCATGCCGTTGGGAGACGTATACTATCATCTCTATTGTTGATAATATTTATTCTTTTATATATCTCTATAGCGTCTCTAAATATCCTTACTGTTTCATTTTGGACGTTCGCTATTATTCGTGTATTATTAAAGTCTATGCTGTGGCCTTCTTCGAGCGTGTGTTGGACAAGCGACGATTCCGTCCTTCTGAGGACCAGATTTTGACGCGGGTTACCCCCAAAGAAATTAATTCTATCATTTCTAACACCCGTGAAAACCTTCATTATATCATATGTATATATTAATATATTAGAGCATGCAAAGGAATAACACTTATGACTTTTACTGAAAGAAAAATAAAGAACTAAAAAAGTGAAATGCTTAGTAAGCATTTTTGGTAGATTTGAGTTACGGAGTAGTGTAGTAGATAGATAACACTATCAATTTATTAATTATTAATATTAATAACATATCGACGGCTTCTACGTATAATATCGTAACCCACAAATCGACGATTTTGCGTTTTTTGTGTATACAAATGTGTATTTAATTATATTCTGAATTCCAAGAAAGAAAAAAATATTTTGCAATAAATAACATTTTTTTATTATAATTTTTTTTTCTTTCTAAGAATTAAAGATATAACTAAATAACTATGAAATACACAGTTAACTCAAAATCGTCGATTTGTGGGTTACGATATTATACCTAAGAGCCGTGGATATTAAAAAAACATACCTTATTTTAGTTTTTTTAAATTTGCAGATTTAATGCATTGTCTACAAAATTAAATTACAATTAAAAATACTGTTTATAAAAACATTACAATGTATGAAAAATATTAACCTTGTTAATCTTATTATAATTCCAATTAAATTAAATACATATCCAATGTCGTTAATATTGTCGGCAGGGGAATGCAATACAATCCACGGGTGCTTCCCAATCATGCACTGATTGCAACCGCTTGAATGTATCCAGCATAGCACACGCGCATCCAACTAAGTGAACTTAATTGCATAATACGCTGTGTAGGCAGGTTGCACCGCCGTATTGCACAGCACAAGAGGTCAGAATTATTATGTCCGTTGAGATTATTCCTAGAAAATACTGTTATTTCTTTCTTAGCACCAATATGTCTCCATTAATCCTCTGCATTTTTCGGTTTAAATAAATATGCGGAAACTTTTTCTTCCAGTATTTGTGCTTATCTAAAGACGCTGGTGCATTGCAAAACATGCAATAAAATTTGATAATAATGTCTTGACTAGAGAGAAATGAATGAAAGCCCTGGAAAACAATCAGCGATTTATTAATTGGTGATTAATAAATCGCTACCTATAATTACAATTGGGATTTTAAAAGGTGCTTTTAAGATGTTTCATCAACGGTATGATTTAAAAAAAATATTGATTTGAGATGAAATTGTTACAATCATGTTATATTGTAATATGTGACGGGACTAAATGTGGAATGCCCGAGGCAAAGCCTTGTCGAAAATTACTGGAGGTTCTATTTACCTGTACGTGGTTGCGATATACAAAGAATGCCGGAGGTGGTTTTCATGAGTTTATTTCATGAGAAAATATGAGAGTGATTTTTCTATTTAGAGATCCCTAATAAATCTGTTATACATACATATGTTTTTTGACTGAGAAATTGCTGTAATTTTCTATATTTAATTTTAATTTTAAACATTGCAACACGCCAGATCACGAGGCTAAAATATTTAGATACTAAGGGAACCGTGATATAATATGAAAGTTTGTTTAAAAGAGTTGAAAAGATTTTGTACTACTCATGATGATATTATTATATCGCTAGCTGCAACTCATCAAAAATGACGGTACTTTTACATGCCGGATCCTGAAAAATAAGAATTACTTATTTATACTTTATTACTATTTACTTATTTATAGCCGACATTTTATTTATAGTTATTTATACTTTATTACTATTTGATTATTTATAGCCGACATCCATGAAATAGTAATAACGATTTTTATCAAAATATTTGAACTTTTTTTTTATATTTCCCCTGCCGGTGGTTTGAAAGGTAATATTTTAAACCCTGGTGATTGTGCTGCGAGTAAAATGACATGTTTCGCGTTTTTGCTAAGTCCTATATATATCTACTGTATTTTAGTGACTTCGCTATCGTTGCCGCCTTTGGGTTTGCTGGCCCGGGGTTCCGGCCATTTAATTTCGTTCTTTTAATCGTAGTTTTTTTAACGAAATTACGGACGTTGCACGAAGTTACGAGAACAGACAGATATACGGATGGACGGATGGACGGGCGGACGGACAGACAGTTTGATTTATCCTTAATTATAAAAATTAATTTAAAAAATAAAAATATAAAAAAATAAAAATGAATTTACACTTTATTATTACCTCCTCCAAAATGGGAATGAGCGAGTGAGTTATATTTTTCAACTGATATACAATATCCATATTAATTGCTGATCTTGAATTGTTAAATTAAAATAATATACTTCTTGTTTTCCTATCGTGTGAAATAACAATATTCAAAACATGTTATTATAATTATATATAATTAATACGAACTATAATTGATTTTATTAATAACAATCATTGTTATTAATACGAACTATAATTTATTTTATTGATAACAAATGATGTTGTATCAAGATACTGAGTTAATTAAAACATGTATTATTAATTGAGTAGGCTTTGTTGTACAAATAAGCTTTTCACCAGACAGATGTTGAGCGTTAAGATGAGAATTAAGAGATATATTGAACGTAAGATTCAGAATAGGATTAGAAATCCAAGAGATAGAAAATGCCTTTAAGTAAATGAAAAATAATAAGGCTCCGGGTACAGATCAAATAAAAAGCGATATGCTAAAACTAGGGGAAGAAAATTGATAGAAGCCAGTCTAGAAGAAGGAAAAATATCTTGTGATTGGCAAAACGCGGAAGTTAAAATAGTATTTAAAAAAAGAGACAGAGATAATGTAGAAAACTATCGACCCATCATAAGTTTGCTTTCGCAATTATATAAATTGTTAAAAAAGATCATGACAAATCGCCTATCAACTCGTAGAGCAAGCTGGCTTCCGCAAAAGTTCTGGAGCTAGAGACCACATTCAATCTCTGAGATTGCTCATAGAGAAAGCAACAGAGTATAATATATCTAAACACTTAACTTTTATTGACTATCAAAAAGCATTTGACTCAGTTGAAAGGTGGACAATCATTGAAGCTCTCCAAAACGCGATAATAGACTATAAATATATACAATTAGTAAACTTTATACATGAAAATGAAACTATGAGTGTTATTTTTGACAACGGCACTAGAACTGAAAAAATAAAAATAGAAAAAGTTCGTCAAGGTGACACAATCTCGCCTAAACTCTTCACGTTAGGCTTAGAAAATGTATTTAATACCCTGAATTGGGATAACAAAGGTATGGAGATAGATGGCACATATTTATTATTATTTGCTGATGACATGGTAGTTGTAAGTAAAAATATCAAATAACTAAGTATAATGAAAAAAGAACTACACGAGGCTTCGGTCATAGTTGGTCTTAAGATGAATATAAAGAAAACAAAAATGTTGAGTCTGGTAGAGGGACTGGCTAATGAAGAGGGTTGATTGCTTTCAGTCGTTATTAGTAATATGAAAATAGAGGTGAAATATAAGGTAACATAATTTTACTTTAATTTTTAATACTACACCAGGCCACTACACTCAGTAACTGTAGAGAAACTCTTCACGAAACACCTCGTTTTGAGAAAATCACAAAGATGATGTTCTCAAATCTTGGTGAGAAAATAATTAATGCGATCTTTGATTGCGCAAAGTTGAGCCATCTTCTGCAATCGAATCACAATCCAGCATGAAAAAAATAATATCATGCACACTGAACTGCAACGAATTGCTGTGGAGTATCAAAATATATCTAGCCACTTTTTTAGGTTTTAATGTCAATATATTCTCTAAGCTCCTTCACATATTTTAAATACTGGTAAACTTTAAAATTATCAATTATGAATCTGAAAATCAGCTTATTTAATTTGTTTATATGATTTTTATTTTAATCTTAATTCAGCCATATTCAGGCAATATAAATACTTTATTGTTCGAGAGTTGTAAACAAGCAGGACATGTCCGATTCAGTTCTAACGAAAATAAATGTTTCTCTATCATTTTTGCGTGCGTAAATACGACCGTTTTTATTGGTTTTGAATGGTTTTGTTTCACTTAATAAGAATTTACATTTTTGGTTAAGCGTTCAGAAATGTAAATGGGTTTAGACTCTTTATTGTCCTTGAAGATAGTGGTATTTAATGCGAATCCTTTACCTTTATTTTGTTTATTGTAAGTTTTTATTTTACTGAGGAATAAATCTAGGTTAATCCTGTTTGAAAACTTCACGATTATAGGGCTTGGTGTCATTTTATATTATTATTTACTTATTAATAATTAATTTCCTTGTATTATTATTATGTATTATTTCAAAAAAATTTAAATGTAAAATATGCTAGGATATAAATAATTCAATTAATTACTGTCTATTTACACTCTCATATATTATATAAACATATCATTTTCTTATATCTGTAAATATTTCCAAACAAATAAATAAAAACAAACTTTGAACATTTTTTTTGAAGTGACTAGGCTTTGATTTTCAACCAAGTACAAGTTTTTTTAAATTTTTTTTTTCTATATTAAAACTATAAATAATACATAATTTTTCTCGCTGTACCTCTCCAAACAGACACATATTCTTGTGCTTGAATAAGGAGTTATTTATTAATAATCATTTTCAGTTATTATTTTTATATTTGCTCGGTGAATACATTAATCTATCCATTTGATAAATTAAAAATAAACGCAAATGTTTCATTTGTAATTTTAATAAAATACCTTATTATTTTACTTACGAATATTTGAACCTTCATACACCCTTGAAGGGCCGTGGATCTAGCTTTTTTACATTGAAAAGTAAAGTAAATCGAAATTTTAAAAAGAGCCTAGACAAAATAATGTTAAATTTCTTTGTTTTATTTTAAAATACGCTGCAGGTAGCAAGCGAAAATGCGATCGATATAACTTGAAAGAAATTGATTATGAATATTGGAATGAAAACTGGTAGACACAAATTGAGGTAACCAGCATGAATAAATTAATACTCAGGTTGATTAAATTTCATTGTGTTCAAATAAACTGGAGGCGTATAAGAAAATTGGTTGGGGTGGCTCCGCACCCCAACCCCCGTCTGGTGCTGCAGCGCTTCGAGACAAGGTTTTGTAAGGCTGTTGATTTTGAATGGTGGAAGAAAACTCGAAGAGAACTGCAATCCGTTTAATCTTTATACGACCGGCTGGGGTGGCTAAGACCCCCATTTTAATGCATTTAACGTAGATTTTATTCTTTAGTTTTCTAATTACAAAAGGTTGTTTGTAACGCTAAAAGATAAATATGCCGAGTGAGTCTGGTATGAAATTAGAATCCAAAAATATATTTTAAGTATAAAATATAATTTTATTGATATATCGAAATTTTCGTAATTAACCTTGTAGAAGTCAAAGGTTATATAGCTTTTATTAAAATCAATACTATACAAGGTTATTTACTTCACATTTTAATTAAAATTATAACACTTTTTTATTAAAATTAGAATACTTTCGGTGCCTTATACACCATATTTAATGCAGTAAGCACCAAAATCTGTCTTATTTGAATAAAAGTGTTTAAGAGTGAAGTAAACTACGTTGTGTTTTTAATTTTTATAAAAGTTAATAATTTTATTTAAACGTTGTACTACATACACAATGTAAGATATTAATTATTGCTAGCAAAGTTGGCATGTAACTGGTATCTCACGCCGTGGATTGCGGGTGTGATTCCCGGTAATTAGGTAGTACGTTTTCGTGATTTATTCAAGCTTGAGTATTTTTGCGATGTGACGAATTCAGTTATTGGGTTTCATGGCTTGTTGAATCATTAGAAATTGAAGAAAAAATAAATATTTGAAAAAATAAAATATAACGAGAATCGATAATACTATCTATATACCAGGCGCTTGCGGTGGGAACATTGAAGCAGGACTTTTTTGTAAAAGTACATTTTGGTAAAAAAATAAAAATAAAATATTTATGCTACAGATTTTTATGATATATTCAAATATAAATACTATGACAATAAATGTGATAGAAATATTACGAAATATATGTTGTATTCCGATTTTTTTACAAATTATTGGTTATGTTAAAGTCATGCTGCGATGTTCCCACTGCACGTCCCTGTTTTATACCTACGCCAATGTGTAATTATATAGGAATTAAATTAAATTTTTGTTTCCATTATTTTAATTGTTGTATTAGATAAATGTAATTACTTTGCTGGAAACTGCAGCTGAAAATTATCTGATTTATTCAATTAAGGTTTATTTATAAAATCAACTTTTTTCCTATTTCAATGTCTCCCTATTGAGCTCCACCCAAAACCTCCACTATGAATAAAGCTCCAGTTGTTTATTTATTATTTATTTATTGCGCGTCCGTACTGATGAAGAATTATTGATTGAATTAATGAGTGATTTACTTATTTTTTGAAATCAAAAACTATATAAGAAATTAAAAATATTTATTGAATCAATTCATTAAAAATGTGACAAGCCCCTTACTTGAAGGCTAAATGTGTGGCATTTAAAATAAACCACGGTTATTGTATCGCAAAAACATATTTCACATTATATCATTGACGGATTCGGCGCTTAAATTGTAGAGATTATTGAAAATGATCATTAAAAAAATAAACCTTGTTACCTCTACGTAAGTTTAATAATTTTTTTTTCACTATTTAAGTTTAGAAAAAAACAGAATCTCTCATTTAAAAAACAATATAATAATTAAATTTACGTTGAGGTAACAAGATTAATATTATTTAATTAATGATCATTATTTTACATTCATAACTCACGGCCCTCAATAATGCAATATAGTTTTAAATGTTTTTTAAATAAATAATATAAAATAATTCGTGGTAAAATCAATAATGTTTTAATGGATAAATCGGTTACGTCATAATACAAAAATCACACAATTAATGATTAATTACCAGACTTTCTTTGTTATGTGAGATAAACATGTTTCTGATAGACATTATCTCTTGTTCCAGGTAAAGAACCCGCACCGAAGCAGCAGATTGCTATTCAAGAAGACGTCTTATTTGATTTCAAAGGCACAGGTATTATGTAAATGTATAATACATTAATGGATTTCGTACGTAAACGTTTCTCAAATTCTATGTACTATATTCTTGGAATAAACACCAAATGCAGAATTACACATAGAATCCATCAGAAACATTTTCTAAGGATTTTGCGTAAGCTTTTGGAGAGAAGACATGATAATGACATGTAAATGCTGTTTGTTTCTCTTATTCATGCTTATTTACAGGATTTCATTCATGATAGCACAAATAAAGACATAGGTATGTAAATTCTAATGTGTAAAAGAGATTTTCAAAAATACAGAAACGCCTCCGCGGAATATGTGTCACAACATTATTCTTATTATTTTCAAATTAAGTTAAACGTTTGTATTTTTACTTCCTTTATATTAACTCGTGGCGTCTGCTTGCTTGCTTGCCGGCTTGCCGTCAAAAAAAAATTTTGGATCGATTTTTGACCCTTTTCCCTTGATCCAATCGAGCTGAAACTTGGCAAGTAGCTCGTGGCGACGATCGAGAAGATCATTCAAAAAATTAATAATTATAGTATAATTTCGGATTTTTAGAAATTTCATTGGTTTTTTCAAATTGGTATCATTAGAAAAGTTTGATTAGCAAAATCGCGGAATATTTTCTAAATTTGAATTACTCCGTCGGTATACATAATAGGTACTTCACTACGAATGTCGAAAATCTAAATTGACTGACAAATGTTTTTAGAATTTAATCTTTAAAGCATGAAGTGTCTTATCAAAGCTCAAAACATCTGACATTTTAGAAATATATTAAATTACTGTAAGTTTAGTATTATGTTATATGTTTTAATTCGTCTTTAATTGTTGTTATATTCTACAAAGAAAGGGAGTATAATAAAAACTTGGTTTTTATGGGTTACTTTTTAACATACATAGTATTAACTTAGTGATCTCACATAGAGATGGGAACTCCCATCCATCGAGTTGTTAAAGCAAGTGAATCATTCACTTTAGATCCTTTTGTTGCCCATCAAAAGTCTTTCGCTACCAAGGGGGAGGGGGTGGTTTGGGAGGGTTTTGGAATTAAAACACCACGCTTGCCAGACGAGTTGATCAGTTTTGAAATCAGCCGCCCTTTACATAGGGAATAAACGCTGTTTGTTACCGCTCATTATGGGTCAAATGCTACTGGCTGTTGGTCTGCGAGAGGTATTTTATTCCCCTTCTACCCACCATATCTGGAGAGCTTTTTCCTATCCGCCATCCGGCGACGCATCTCCTGTTACAGACTCCGCCGAAGACATAGAAGAAGACGATAACAAGAAAGGTTGGTAGGGTATGGAAGAGGCCTATATCCAGCAGTGGAGAGATGAAGGCAGAGGAAGAAGACAAAGAAAAAGGAGAGATAGGATTGGATGCCAAATATTTCATCATTTGCTCGCCAGTAAATTCTCACGCTACATAGGGGAGCCAGGGAGTAGTATTGACTACTAGGAGCTCATTTCGAGCCTCGGCTTCCATCAGACCTCGCCTCCAACTCCTCTTGTCTCTCGCTGCGGTCCTCCAGTCTGTCACTCGCAGTATTTGGTCCGCATTTTGTCAATGGTCCAACAAAATTTATAAGGGTGGGGTAGGTTTGGGATTTGGGATTTAGAGTTTAGTGGACGATGAACGATGAATTTCCATCTAAACTCATCAAAGAACTTTGATTTACAAGTTGAATTGTTTGACTGTTTACGTAAAATTTTAAATAACACAAAAAATATTTTAAAATATATATTTTTTTGCTATTTTTGGCTTGATTTGTTCTCTTTCAAGAATTTTTACAGCTTTTATCAGTAAAATATAAATGAATCTAAAATGACTATATTAGACAAGTTTCCAAATCTAGTAAAGCTAGGTATAAATTAATATAAAAATAATTTTGATCATTAAAATTGATAGAAAACAGACTATGTTTCTATGTCTACTTGAGTCAAATTATATTTTACGTTTTACTACTCGAGTTTCGAGAGTGTATCATAATCTCTCATCGTCAGGCGTACTATTAAACTTACTACAATTAGATGGAAATTCGAATAAATAATAAGTACTGACTAAAGGAGTCAAAGTTAAAATTGTACAGGTGGTATTGAGGAGGTGGTTAAACTTTAAAGGGAATATTGAGAGAGGTGAGTTGATAAATGTAATATTGATAAGACAATAAATACCTAAGTTTAAATTTCTTCTATTACATTTAAAATTATACATTTTAATACATTTACGCCAAAGGGAAGGAAAAATTCGATGATTCTTGAATGAAAAAAATGCTGTGGTGATGTGGTTTGAGAATTCTTACTTATTATTATTTAGACGACGACGAATAATTTTTATAATGTTGACTCAAAATCCACTACCCTCATTTATTTTCAGACACTAAAAATAGCTTAGAAATTATCTTATAGATTTCATTTGAGATAAATTACCTCGGAAGTAACTTTATCCAGAAGACATCCCTTAAATCTGCTTCGAAATTCCATCCACGCCTTTTGCCACATTGCTAAAATTAGTGGGGAGCGTGTTGCGGCTCACATAAACAGCCTCTCTTTGAGCCTTGTGTATGCGAGTACATTATGTACTTATATTTATATATAAATATTTTTGTTCTTCCTCAAAGGCATGTTTATTTTGTAATATATCTGAAATAGTGATATATTACACTGTTTTGATAAAATACAACTAATTCCCAGTGTCACATGTCATCAGCATTTTATGTTAATTATATACATATTCAACATATTTCTTCAAAAATAAAGACCTTGAAATATTATAGAGATTTAATAATACTATGTAATTTTGAATTAAAAAATCAGTTATGCTTTTGTCATTTTTTATCATTATATTGTAACGTGATGTTATAAAGAATTTATGCATAATGTCACTTGTAACAAAACTATTGAAGAATCAAGAACGACCTTAGGTGATCTACGGCCTACTGGAGGTTTTGAGAAAAATTCGAGAAATACCTAGATAAGCCTAAGAGTCATAGTAATCTTCTCCTAAATACTAGAATAATACAGAAAGTACGGAAGTATCAGCATTCGGACATAAATACAGCGCCGGCCGGTTGTCGCGTTGACAGTTGAAATCGGCCGTGAAGTACACAAGTGCGCAGGGCGACGCCCAATGTGGCCAGTCGTGAGGGAATCGAACCGATTAATCCAGCGAATATTCGAGCGAAGTTCTTACCTAAAAGGCGAAATAAACCTGAGTGATTAAAGCAGGATATGTGGATGGAATATTCCAGAGAATGAATGATAAATAAGGCGTTCCAGCGATATACTGCGAAATAGTGCAATTTAAAAAAAAACGTTAAGTTCAACAGTGTTAAGGGACATTGTACATTGAGTAGTTAATTAATCAGTAATTAAAATATCGTTACTTAACTTTAATTTTTTTTACGCTTAGATACACTAAGCTTAGTTTTCATTCATTCCTCCCGCAGCCACGGCGCGTGACAATATTATTTAAGCGTTATTGGTATTAACTGAAAAAAAGTATTTCATAAATAGAACATAATATCGTGATGCAAATACTGAAAACATGTGTATTTTTTTGTTTGTTTAGAAATCGAAGTATCTACGGAAAAGAGATGCTAATTCACATTTTGAACTTAAAGAGTAAATTGAAATTGAATTTTTTTTATGTTGTTTTTATTATGTTGATTCTGTACATTTAAGGCTTAAAATATTTTTTTTTAGAATGTGCATTTAATAATCGCGGTCGCGGGTTCGAACCTCACTCCAGACCAGCAAGTTTGACCTATTTTCATAGCACAAGCGTTTAGCTTAGTTTGAAAATAGTAAGAATATTGATGTGATACGTATTCCGTGTTCGCATCTCTATTTAAAAAAAAAAAAGTTGTTTAATGCAGATAGTTAAATTAAAAGAATTGGTTTCACCAACATGTTGCCAGTACACAAATACCACAGATAATCTTATTGTAGTCTATCAAATAAAATTATCAAATTGTCATGACGTTTTTTTCCGTTTTCGATTCTTTCAAATTGCCATAATTCGTAACTGGCCACGTATTACGTTCGATCTATTTGACAACTTTGCAGGGCATATGAAATACAGTAAAATTGCATAAAAATCTCACATTAGTCATAAAACTAACATGCACCTTCTTTCCAAGGAACCTTTATAGGAATATAGAAGCATAACATATTGTATCAACAAGACAAATAAATTATTTTGATCCACAAAACCGAATTAAGACAAATGAATGTTAGAGATTAGATTTTTACTGTTTCCGCGATAGGTTTGTGGAACTCTGTGGAATCATCAAGTCTAAACGTTTTACGTGATAAGGAAGTTGGATGGGGAGGAAAAAAATTAAGTTTTTAGGGACGGAAAGCCGCAGAATTAGATAGTTATACAAAATATGAATAGCTAGAGTGAATTTGCTGGTGATGGTCGAATAGCTTGTAGGTGTAATGGTTATGCTGCTCGCCCACTAATCTGATGGTCGGTGGTTCGAGCCCCATTCCAGAACACCAGCAAGATAGTCTTATTTTGATAGCACAAGCGTTTAGATTATTTTGAAAATAGTAATAATATTAGTGCGACACGCACTACACGTTCGGATCTCTATTAAAAAACAAAAAAAACTATAAACTTGTATAAAATTCATAATTTTTTTTCGGTGTAGTGCTGTTGTTGTCACAAAAAATCAGTTCCGTACATGTTTATTATAAATTTATTTATTACAAAAATTGACAAATTACCTACCATTACTTTCGGGATTATTTTTTTAAAAAATGGCTTGATGTAGCCTTTTTCTTTTGCCATTTAACTTGCCCACTTGCTTTTTCTTTTATGAAAGATTTTTGGAATTTCGCGCATCATGCTGACGTTCCACCGACCCTCGTATATTTTCTCCATCTTCTTAATATCTTGATGGGAGCATCGTCCTCGCTGTTCGCTCACTGCACTAAGATTTTCGGGAACATACTTTAGGAGTACATTCAAAAATTTTTATTTAAGAATTATTAAGTAGACCGAGGATTTGAAATTTCGCGAGATATTTACAAGTTCGCGGTTTGCCATTTAGATAAATAAATATTTTTTATTTCACTAAATTTGTAATAAAAAAAAGTTTAGTTATTTAATCATTAGGTACTAAAGTTTTGACTAGCAGTGTGCATAGTGCTAGTGATGATATTGGAGTGGAGAGGATGACTCTTATAAGTGTAGAAAAACTCAAATGCACACAACGATCCATGGATGGTGTAAGCCTAAGAGATAGAATAATAAATGATGAAATTAGTCGCAGAACTAGAGAAATGGATATCATGGATCGTGTAGCGAAGATAAAATGCTATTCGGCAAAGCATGTTGCAAGGCATGGTGCTACAAGATGGACTCCGAGAGTTCCGAAGTGGAGATCTTGGGAGAATAAAAGAGGCGTTGGAAGACCTCAAAGGAGATGGCTGTGGGGGAAGTAGATACGGAAGGCTGGAAGGGTATGGAAGAAGCCTGTATCTAGTAGTGGAGAGATGAAGACTGAAGAAGAAGTAGAAGAAAATATAGTTTTTACAATATAACGACAGGAGCAGTCCCTCCCATTATCAAGGAAATTAAAAATAAATGCAAACAAAGTGTGTTTTCAACAGATTCACGAATAGGAGAGGCATGGATGGAGAATAGGTTGTTTTGCTCGTTAATGGGAATATGGACAGTAGTGATGAAGTATTACGAAATGTCTTTATGGTACAGAGTGGATAAATTTTCATTTACGACTATTGAAAGAATCGTTAGTTTCAATTATATGATTGGAAATTATTACGAAAATATATATATTTTTAGGCAACGGAATGTTTTTTCTCGTATTTACATTTCTCGCGGTGAGCTCCATATATTTATGGGAATACCATGATTATTTTGCAATTATACATGAATGTTTAAATAGTCAGAACCTTCTAATTCCAATTGGAATTTATGCAGGGTTCTTATCATTTTATTAAACTTGTATTGAAACAAATGAGTTTTTTGAAATCTCTATAAGTAACTGTAATGATAGTTCAACGTTTTGTAAAAAAATAAGTTAGAAATATTGAAAAAAAATGCAAATTTTGATATTGCATAACTCTGACTGACATAACTGATTTTAGGTCATGGTTTCCTGGACATTTTCGACTCATAATCAAGCGAAGAATGTAGTTCTGCGAGGTGTTAATGTTTTCCAAAGTACCCTGTATATATAATGATCTGTGAAATACTTTAAGTTTTCAATGCATTAAAAATTAATAATTGCATAATTATACTACTGGAGAAGTTTACTATTTTTTACAATGAATTTAATTGAAAATTGAGTAAAATTCAACAAAAATCTCAAAGTAATAAATATTAAAGTATGTGAAAAACTATCAAGGTAATAGAATTTAAAATTTGCGTTTTGCATGAATAATTTTGTTCCATCCGATGGAGTCACGTGACGTCATCTCTCGTAACCGGTGAACATCGCGGCTTGTGTTCCAGCGTCCGATTATGCGGATGCGTGACGTCATAGGCAAGTTGAAGGTCAATCGTTCCGGGCTAAAATACACTTATTTAATATTCTTTTTCTTTGTTATTTATTGATGTATTTCAAAAATTTTTTCACCAATTTATTAATTTTGGTCTATATATTAGTTAAATGCAAAAGATTATTATATTATCTTCACTGTGAAACTTCACCATTAAAAAAACGAATGACGCACGAGATGTCCGAACGCAACTTCGTTCCTAATCAAGAACTCGTGGTAAACTATGCCCGGAAATAGTTCGATCGCACACTTAGAAATGGCGGTAAAATTCCCTTGCCAAGTTTATGTTATTAGCTGGCGTCACCGCACCTCATAAATAATATCTGCCGCCATTTTAAATGAGCGATCCTCCATCTTATCTCGGTCCTGAAGTTGTTCCCTCTCACGAAATGAGGTCATTACCCGTCTTATTTTCTGCTCCGGAATAACCGCTGAATGTGGATGCAGCATCGTAAATGTGTGTTGATGTAGGCAAAAATGAAAACTTTCAGAGATTCTTTCTTGAGTATTTATCAAATAATATTATATGTATAATTATAATTTATAGAAATTAACTTTGTATACACCACTTTTTTATTGAAAAAAATTCAACATGTTCAATGGTTTCTTCATCAGGATAAGAAATAATAGAGCAATCCACTTTTTCTGATACGGGAGTTACAAATTACTTTGCAATACTACCGCTAGATGGATGCCAGAATTAACCGATTAATTCATTTTTATTTTTGGACACATTTGATACAACGTACATATATTATATTCAAGAACACATTCTTATTGTGAAGTTGCAATTTTTCAGAACAAAGTTCTGTGAAATTTAAAACCAAATTAATTAATCAATTAGAAAGATCAAATAAATAAATAAATAAATAAATTATACTTGCATATAAGGTCGATATATTCACGGAAATATACAAGGCTCCTGTAGCGCAATTGGATAACGCACCTGCCCCGGAAAGGAGAAGATCCGTAGTTCGAATCCCGGTAGCAGCCAAATATTTTATCGTTGATTAGATTTTTCTGTATGTCTTTCTAATTGATTAATTAATTTGGTTTTAAATCACTATAATAATCCAACACAAATCTCACAATCAGGTTCTTACCTAAAGTTGAAGCTCTTCACGAGAATGAAGCAATGACAGTAGATCTCAGCGAGAATGTATTTGTGAAATTATTGAGAACACCACTCTGTATTAGCGAAGGGAAAAACTACATTTCAAAATGAAGACTACAATACACACGCGTTCACCAGTTTAAGACTACAAAGTGTACACTAAAATTGTAGTAAAAATACACGAAGTGAAGTAATTGTAGTACTACGAAATCGTAGTACTACAATTACGAAGTTTAGTAATGAAGTAATTGTATTATTAATGAAGTAAAGTAATGAAATGAAGTAATTGTAGTACAAGTGAACTAATTATATTTCCCAACTAAAAAAAAAAGATCGCGGGGAAAATGAATATATCGAGACATTTCGGTAAAATAATATTTGGCGAGCTAAAAAAAAAGAAGGTCGCCGACAACATTTCTTCATTCAATCCCAAAATTTTTCAAACCATGGGGGGGGGGTTGTTTCGATTTCCAAAGATTTCTTCACTTATCTAAATCAACTTTCTAAAAAATTCACATAAAAAATGAACTATTTGAAATATATGATCGTACTTTCGATAACTTTAAAGTGTGTGTACTTTGTAGTGTTCGCTTTGAAATGAAGTGTACTATTTGAAGTATGTACTTTCAATAACTTTTAAGTGTGTGTAGTTTGTAGTGTGCACTACACTTCAAAACGTGCGAAGTGTGCACTTCAATGTAGTGTAGTACTACATTGTAGTAGTGAGTACAGAGCGGACCCATCACTACTCTGTATGAGAATGTGTTTGAAACTAGATTGGGATGAACAACCTGCGAAGCCGGTTGTTGCGTATTAGTTACATAATTTGAATAAGGTCTTAATAAGTTTGGAGGGAAATGTTTAATACATTATAGATGTTAAGTCCCTGGCAAACCTACAAACGTTGTAGGATAATATGTATGTGAGATGGTATATTAAAGCCCCTTTACATTTGCCGCTTGGCTTTGAATCAGTTCCTCCAGCAATATTGCTCCAGTACTTAAAACCCTGTATCCGTTTTGGTTCTTTGTTTCTCATACGGCTTCACCACTCAAACACATTTTCCTTATATCAACTCTATTACTGTATTCGTAATGAAAACTAGAGTTTATATTGCAGTGACTGGTAATATACTGATTCGGAATTTCTCTGCAAATGAAATGAAATGTATGTAAACTTACGTAAAATAAGGCTGAAGTTTTAGTTCAATACAAAATAATTCATCATTTATTTAGAGGAATTTTATTTAATTAAGGAAATTTAGTAAATATAAATATGTAGGTAATGAGTAACTGGTTTTATAAAGCCAGAGTGGGATTTTTTTAGTGGTATTTATTTTAATTAAAGAGACACATACAGATGCGTTAGCGATGTCTATGCGAGAAAATAACAAAAATTATTTTAATTTAAATTTTATATTTCAATTAATTTTTTATATAAAATTTACATTACAAACAAACATAAATTAAATTCGTAAATTTGATAAACAAGTAAGAAATATTAAAAAAACAAAAACAAATATTTAATTAAACAATATTATATAAAATCATTCATATAAAAATAATCCCGGGAAAATCCTCTCAGAGACATGGAACAGCTCAATGTCCAGAGTGATATTGTTCAGCGTATCAGTAGCTCTTTCAACAGTTATAAATATTAGCGGTTGGTCCTGTATATTTGAATGCGAAACAATCTATGTTGACGCTGTCTAAATTATCAGGAACTTATAAACCAATACTCCGCATAACTTCAGGATTATCGATCAAACCTCGCAACAATCTATAAAAATGCAAAATCAAATACACATTCCTTCTAGTTTCTAAACTGTAAGCGTACTCTGGAGAAACTTGGTTGGGTGATCCCCATACTCTCTCATATAGAGATATCTTAGAAACTTTTTTGTACTTTCTCTACCATAAGAGAGTACTTAAGCTCGTATGGCCCTCAAATTATCGAGATTATATTAGTCGCTTCACTCTAGTCAGCACAGCACACTCTTCTATGTCCCACAGTATCGGTTATGTAAACCGCGCGTATAAATTATTTTATTTGAAATTAACATAAATTTAACAAATTCAATAATAATAATTATTTAATCATTTTTAAAACAAAGGAAAAATGTAGGTGGTTATCCATTTTATTAATATTATAAAATATAATGTTATTTTATTCACCAAATAGTTTAGAGACATTATTTGTATTAAGATGTGATTAATATTAATTAATTCCTTATTCATAAGATAACTAAAATAATTACAAACAAATATATTAAAGAAAACACATTCTTATTGTGATGTTGCAATTTCAGAACAAAGTTCTGTGAATTATTAAACAATTTTTATTAATCAATTAGAAAAGACATACAGAAAAAATCAAATTAACGAAGAAATATTTTAAATGCCGCCGGGACTCGAACCACGGACCTCCAATTCTATCCAGGAATGGCGTTATCCGTTATCCAATTTATTTCGCCACATTTAGTGACGAAATTGGATAACTCGGCATTTAAAATATTTTTTCGTTAATTTGATTTTTTCTGTATGTCTTTTCTAATTGATTAATAAAAATTGTTTAATTACAAACAAATCTATAAACCGTTATATTTTATTAATGGAAAAAATAAACTTACTATAGATTCATCAATGGCAAAAATCAACCATTAATTTTTTGTTCATTGTAACTAAATAAGATATTTTGTCACATAGTTACAAGTTACATGATTTTTTCCTCACTTTTTTTTCTTGATTACTCGTACCTATTGAATTATTATGGGGGAATGGGTGAAAGCTAAGACCTTTTCACATCAATAAGGTATAAATTGTTTTTTCAACAGAAAACGTCTTAAGCGAAGACTAATTAATATCTTCACAATGAATCGGAGCGAAAATTAATACACATTTTCCGAAAGGCGCAATTGATATTGGCCGATAAATCAAACTTTCGCTATCCTTGGAAATTACTGCTTATCGCGACATCACCACCATAAATCGTTTTATCACAACATAGTTGTTCGATCTTCGCATTTTGCCGTATAAATTATTCATTAAGCATCTCGTTCATCATTTTTTTACAAATGTGCTTAGGCCCGACTGAATATCCCATTTGTATGAATTTATGATTTGTTTTGGATTTCGGTATTTCTAAACAAAGAATCTCACAATTTGTATAGAAATCCAAACAATTTGTTTCCCCTAGCAAGGTAGTTGTTTTTGCCGATGTAAGTAAAGTTGCGTGATATATTAACGCGAATAAATAATCCACAATGCAGAGACATTTTAAAACAATAATAAAATTTATATAATCATTTTTATACTTTTTTGAATACACGAGACGAGCCTGATAATTAACCTATTTTTTTTACAAAACCCTACATTATTTAAGTATTTATATATTTGTTCTTCAATAAATGCAAAATAATTTTGTGATGACATTATTAATATAATTAACGAGAATATTATTCTTTTAAATCACTTGTTTGTTGAGAATACCAACATGTTACAATGAACCATATTCTTGTTAATTATATTTAAAAATGTATATGTTCACCAGTTTTTGGGCAGTTGTCAACTGCTAGTCCATTTATATAATTTTAAACTGTATGCTGCAATTTATCATCATCATCATCATAAGTAAAAGGATTTCCGCTACAGGAACTCTTCTTTGACTCGGCGCAAAAACCGACAACTTTCGGAAGTCGTCCGAGGCGAGCCGAAGTAGCGCGAAGTACCCCTCTACACTATCGTATTCGCTTAACTTCGGCCGACTTCGCTAGTAATGTAGAGCCGGCTTTACATTCGACTTGTTGACAGTCATCAGAAATTCACTATCCATGCGTACATCGGACAGCCTGGTCATAAGGAAATGCAGATCAGCTTCGCCATTAGCTACTAGCACCGAACATCCGCATATTGCAGACAAGATGTGTTGAATCGACGCATGATATTGTGATAAAGCCCCTACTTTCAATGCCTTCAGTTCTCTCATCCATATACAAGTTGAAAAGCCATGTTGACATTACGCATCCTGCTTGTCACCTTTTGTAATATCTAACCGCGATGAAATTTGAACACCCCATTAATTATTGTCACGCTAGCACTACTTCCCCCGTACAGGGATGCACTTGCCTGTGTGGGCTTACCTTCACCCCGTATTCAAACAAAACCTTCCACAGCGAAGTACGAAACACGAGTTTACGGGTAGCAAAGGAGAGTAGAAATATTTACGCAAGTCCTGGGAGCCGAGCATGCAATACTAATTATACAAGTGGTGCAGCTTTGCGTTTGTGTGGATATGTGGACTTGTTTGTCCAAAACCGCTAATGTTTTTTAGAGACAAATTGTTTTGACAAAGTATGGTATCATTTAATTAGAGTGAGCGAATATTAACGCTGCAATTAAATTTTACTACTGCTGGAATCGTTATTTAGATTGAAAATTGTCGACAATAATTAACATTTCAGCGCGATAGTCTACGTTCTGTATGCCAAAACTGCGGAGCACTGTATGTATTTGCAGACTGAATCCGGTAATTATTCCAATTCCTATCCGATTAGGGTGATAATGTGTAAGCTTGGATCAAAGTTTTAATTTGTAATCGCAAATTGTTTTCATAACTAATTTGCATTTAAAAACTATTTTAATTTTTAAATATTTTAACGAAATTCTAAAATCGGGAAGAACTACACATAATCAAAGTTTCTATTTCCCATAAAAAGTATAATTTCGTTTCTGTGAGGCATCTTTAAATAACATATCTAGATTAATGATGTCCCAGTAAAAAAATCCAGTACAGTGTTCTGAAAAATTTGGACAACCTCAAAATATTATGAAGTCCGAGCTTGTTTTGACAGCAAGCATAAGCCACAAAACGAAAAAATCGCAAACTGCGAATCAATGCGATAGAAAACGCCATGCAAAGTTTGGCAGATGGGTTGTATAGTATTATATATCAAATCTGTGTCACCAGTGCCAGTGTGGCGAATATGATTGAATGATAATGTGCGTGTGTATTCGCGAAGGAATCAGTATGGTTGTGCACCTCTGCCAAATTGCCCAATCAGTCTGATGCATGTCGGGTGAACGCTGAAGGCGTGTGAATGTGCGTGAATGTGTATGTAAGGCGGAGCGGGATGCTATACAGGATGAATAGAAAAATGTACTCACAATTAACTCGATGGTTTATTGAAGTGAGAATGCGTTAGACAACACTACACGGAGCGCGAGTTGAGGCGATGTCCCTCGAGCGCGATTGGTCCGTTCGGGACGCTCGAGGGGCTAGAAGTCCAGGCAGGTCTGGCTCGCCACAAAAGCATTCCCAGAGGTGAGTGAAACTTTCTATCGTACCAAAAACTAGTTCGAAGAACAAACAAGTTTAAATTTTTACGTTTGGATCCATAATAATTTGTTTTATTTTATTTATTTATTTGACATTTGTTAATATAATTTACTTATAACTGCCCCACTAGGTGAAATCTGTTCTCTGGCAGTTATTCTCATTTGATAGTTATGTAATAGTAACAAATAACAATAGTAAAAAATTATAATCGTATAAATGAAAGCAGAATAAAATTTAGTAATATATACAATCATAAGAATACTAGAAGAAAAGAAAATATATATTTAAAATTAAAATAAAAATTTAAGTAGATAAAAAAATAAAAACAAAACATAAGATACAAAGAAAAATTTAGGAAGATACAAAAATAAATACTATATAAAATATAGAGTATATTTGAAATTATATAAAGCAGATTTTGCCAATTCAGAAATAATATTTGAAAACAGAAATTCAACGCCTCATCCATGAAATTGAGCTAACTGATCAATAATTTATCTCAACAAGTCTTTTTTTAGAAATCAGTAAAAATTTCCCAGTTAAACAATAATTTATTTTTTCATTTTGAAATTAAATCCGGCGTATCCGATGGGCCACCCAATAGATGACGCTCACAGCTGATTCCAGACACTCTTCCACTAGGCGCGACGCATCTGCCTTTGTGATACTCTTGTATTTTTATTCCTTAAGTTGTGGCCATGTATTTTTTTACTCTCTTTCTTTTAATTCGTAGCGTCTGCTTGTTTGCTTGTCGGCTTGTCTGCCGAAAAACTTTTGTTCGATTTTTAACCCTTTTCCCGTTATCCAATCGAGCAGGCAGACTCGTGGCGATGATAAAAATGAGCTTACAAAATTTCGTTTAAAAAAATTAATAATTATAGTATAATTTTGGATTTTTCAAAATTTTTACGATTTATAGAGGTATTTATTGTTTAATTTTCGAGCCCGATACGTGGAGTAGGCGCGAAACCTGTTTCAATGAGAAGGGGAGTATAATAAAAACTTGGTTTTTATGGGTTAGTTTTTTTCAAGGATGTAATACTTTGTGTTCGTATTAAAAGCTAAAAAAATTCGAGAATTTTTTGTGGACTATTGTAGACAATGCTCGCTTTGGTTAGATTTATTGCTGGATTGAGGCATACGTGCGTCGAGCTGTCCACTGAATACGTAACACCGTAATACGGACAATTCAAAGGCGTCTATTTTTCACTCGTCGCTAGTATGGACTGTAAAAATATCTGCAGAATATATGAAAATTGGAAACACAAGAGTGTGGTAAAAATCATTTTCCACTGGTCATCATTGTGAGCTATAAATACTGCATAATATATCAACGGCTAGTGAAATTTTTCGATTTTATCGTGTTTGGCGTATATTTGCTACATAATTTTGAGTAGCTTGCTGATCTTGTGTTTAAGACTCTCGCCTCGTGATTCAAAAGTCGCAGGTTCGAACCTCACTCCAGACCAGCAAGTTAGTCCTATTTTTATAGCACAAGCGTTTAGCTTAGTTTGAAATTAGTAAGAATATTGATGTGACACGTATTTCGTGTTCGCATCTCTATTTAAAAAAATATATAGTGGCAAACATTTTTTTAATATTACTTATGCCAATTATATAGTAATTTTTAAGCAACACTATTTATTATCTTTCAAATCAGTCATTTATATTATTGTCAAGACATTTCTCATAAATCCATATAAGATATAATATTACGTCGTTATTTGACATTTGTGCATTTTTGCAAGAATTTTAATAAACCTATATTATTTAGGCTTATTACATGAAACTAAAAACGAAAATAAATATTCATGGTATTTTGGATTAAATTGGATAACATTTCGATTTACAGCTTATATAAACATATTTAAATTGCTCTTCTTGATATTCTTAAGTTTCCAATATAATTTTTATAACTATACGAAGATTTTTATATAAAAAATTAGAATTTTTCTTTGGTTTAATGTTTGATGTCTGTGTCATATCTAAAATTCATTAAACAGAGATAATAGCTAGTTAAAAACGTTTGTTTGACTCATTTGTTCATTCTCTAAATTAATTATAGCGAAGTAAGTATCACGCAAAATATTTTATTATACGATAAATGTTTGAAAGTCACATATCATATAAATGTTCATTACGAAAATTACCTGAAGTCATTATTTTGAATTCACTGAAATCCTTAATTTTCGATGAAAACATGAACATTGATTAATGTTCCAATTACTACGTTGCCTGTGTATTGTTTAATGAAAACGCATTTTATTGTGAAGTTTCAATTTCAGATTAAATGCTCAATGATTTTTTTAAACACAATAGACAAATCAGTTAGATGTACAGAAAAATGTTTTTTATTTGTTTATCCATAATCACTCATACGGACATAAATCATAATAGTCGAGTCATTATACACAAAGGAAATGACACAAATGTTTTTATAGGATAAAAATATTTGCCGTAATTTTTTTCTTTGTTATATTGACATACCAGTGATACGAACCAAATCATCAACGCAGAAAGAAGCTGAGACAACAATTTAGAATTCCTGCATTTTTAGAATAATATAAGTGTTCGAACAAAGTTATTACCAAGAATTAATATGAAAAGTGCGGTTTCTATCTTATTTATATCAAACTGTACAACTATCTTTTTCCCTATATGTATTACCATTCTTAAGCGTTTGAACAAAAATTTTTCTTAAATTAGTGCAGAAGTAAAAAGCTTTCATTAATTCTTAAAATTTTAAAGCAACTCTTTTCAATAGTTATCAAACAAATACAAGTTATTGAATGTTAAATATTTAGATTTACAATGCCCTCATAAGTTTAAACGTGTCTTATAAAAATTTAAAATGTAGTAAAAAACAAGCGTTCTTATTTCCATTTGTGAGAAAAATGTATCATTAATAATAAAAGTTTTACTCGGATTGCGAATTTTGCTTGGTTTACCATTTTTGATTAAAATTTTTTTTAGTGTAATAGTACAAGTATATAGGTATACTAGTACTAGTGTTTTCTAAATGATAAACTTATTGATCCATTTTGAAATAACTATCTTATTATAATAAATTGTGTAATCTAATGTATGGATCTCAAAAACCTAATAGTAATGTACGCTTACAATACATTAATTTAGAATACATTAATTTTTCTGTTTCTTTTTCTATTTACCTTCAATATGACTTACATCGTAAATGTTTAAAAAAACACTTTTGATTTTGAAGATGCAACCGATGTACATTGATTGATTAATGATGTCCCTGTGACAAAAATCCAGTTCTGTTCTGAAAAATTTGGACATACTCGAAATATTCTCATATTTATTCAGATTTATATGGTTCACAATTTTTTGCAAACTAAATATTCCATTTCGATTTTTTTTCAAATACGTAACGTTTAAATAAAAGTCATGCTTCTTGTTCTCACTGCACGTGCCTGCCGGCAGATTACCCCAATACTCGCTGGATTGACCAAATTCTGTGAAAATAACTAAATAACTTACCATAATACCGTTTCCCCGTGGGAGTAAGCAGAGAGGATAGAGCGCCACACTCTTCTGTCCTGACATACAATTCTCGCCTCATCCATATTTGTACATCTTCGCATGCAAGCTCGACGGTTTTCGAGGATTCTAATGGGACCATCTTCCAGTATCTGGTTAGTCTGGTCGTGCCACATCTTCCACGGTCTCTTTCTGGCGCCGTCAACACTTGATTAATATATTTTTCTAACTATTCTTTCCTCATTCATTTGCTCAAAATGCTCAAACCACCTAAGCTATCCTTTTTTAATTCTATTAATTATGCTAAGATCAGCTTTACATTCATTCTTAATATCTTCATTCTTTACTCTATCATAAATGGAGTTTCCATATATTCCTCTGAAAGATCTCATCTCCACTGCATTAAGTCTTCTTCTGCCAGCTCCAAATGTAATAGACAGAGAAAGATAATAAGTTGTTTATCCAACAGTTTTGACAGGTTAATCATAATTTTAACCGGTTACAGATGGTCCTACCATTTGAAATTTTTATCTGATTGCATCGATGATTGGTAATTGAGATATAACTTCGCAAACATATAAAATTATCTTCTACCGATTTTTGTCCATCAAATTGCGAATCATAAATTACTAATCGTCGATCGATAAAATCAAATGCAAATCTTAACTAACAGTTTGTTTTTCACCGGTTAAAATAACATTTCTACCCAGCAGCGGATAGAAAATATCTGATAATGATGATATGCATAAAAGATTAGTATCTTTAGTTACACATGTTAATTACATGTAGGTTTCCATTTCTTATTATCGGAAGGCTCGTCATACTGTTCTGTCCTGATACACTACTCTCGCCTCATCCATATTCATATATCTTCGCAAGCAAGCTTGACGAATTTTGAGGCTCCTAACAGGACCATTTTCCAATATCTGATTAATCCGGTCATGCTACGTTTTCCGTGGTTGTCCTGTACCACTGGCGCTGTCAATACTTTCGTAATATATATTTATTTTCTCATTCATTCACTCAACATGCCAAAACAGAATTTTTAAATAAATTTTAGCATTACATATGCTCGCATGTTGTCATATTTTTAAATGCTTGATCGGTATCATTTTGGTAACACGCTTTTGTATTATACTGCAGGATGTATTGTTATGTATACTTTTCTTCTTTTTCTTCCTTAGCCTTTTTCCCTCCACTGCTGGATGTAGGCCTCTTCCATTTTCTTCTACTCATCTCTGTTTCTCCTCCTTTGCATCCAGGTTCTTCCTGCTTGCTAGACAAAGTCGTCAGACCACTTTTTGGGTCTGACGATATTGTCCTTCCACGCTTTCATCTTCCGACGCTTTTATTTTTCGTCCAGGGCCTCCACTGTGTGCCCATCTAGTATCGTCCCGCCGAGCCATATGTCCAGCCCACTGCCATTTTAGTTTCGCAGTACGGTCTATAATATCGGCAACTTTTGTTCGGCGTCTTATTTCTTCATTTCTTATTTTATCTCTAAGGCATGGCCCGCTGTGTACATTTTAATTTGTGTATGCTTTTTGTATGTTAGTGTTGCTGTTTCTAGGCCATATGTCAACATCGGTAGGATACATGTATCGAAAATTTTTATGTATACAATAAAACTAAATCATATTTCTTTTTATAATACACGCTCCATCATTCGTTAGCCGCTTTCAATACATTCCTTTCAACGCGGCTTCATTCGGTACAGTTATCAGAATCTTATTTACTTGAGAATAAGAGATAAATTTCGTACAAAGCATTTAAATAATCCCCTGGCGTGGGGGTGGATTACGCCCCATCCCCCTCACCGCACCCCCGCCTGCCGCGGAATAATGGCCAATCAAGGGGAAGCCACATCCTGCAAGTGGTGTATCGATTTGTTTATACACATTCGTGAGCTTCTACCTGCCTAGTGTGTGAAGTTGTGTTGAAGTTTATTATATTGGTCCAAATATGAATGAAAGGCCCAGCGATGGTTATTCCATCTAAGTGATCGATTTCTGATGATTGCTTGTATATTAAAGGTTAATTTGTATTTTAATGATTTATTGTAAGCGAGAAATTACGACAATTTTAGTTAAAAATATTTTTAATATTTTCTGAAAAAACATTGCGGTCAGTTATTTTTAATTCACTTCGTTTTTAGTAGCTTAGTTTAAGAATTGAAGCTTTTCAGTTTCAGAAAATAGAGAAATAAAATAAATCAAAATGAAAAAATTATCCTTTACTTAAAATTATTATGTTCTGTTCACATTTACCTACTGACTATTGATATTTGTAAATCATTTCAAAAAACAATTTTAGGGTCTACCTGACTATTAATATAAAATGAATTGTACGAGAAAAGGTTTTTGAAAATAACAAGAATTATCGGATATAAGATATATATAAGAATAAACGGAAATTATCGTAAATACTTATAATATTGGAATGGTGATGAAATTTACTTGGTTATCTATGAAATTTTGAATATTTAAAAAAAAATGAGGGTAAACAACACTGTTTTATTCCACTATATTTATTTTGAATTGTTAGAACGTTTTCGGTATTTCTCCCATTGTCAATAACAACACGTTTACAACAGTTGTAAACGTGTTGTTATTGACAATGGGAGAAATCCCGAAAACGTTCTAACAATTCAAAATAAATATAGTGGAATAAAACAGTGTTGTTTACCCTCATTTTTTTCAAATATTAAAAATGAATTTCCACAGTGTTACAAACAAAAAACTTGAACATTTATGAAATTTTGGTTATTTTAGCGAACTCAATTTTTAACCAAAATTGTGATCATTTTATATCAGTCATATTCACCATGACAATCCTCTATATTTTATCATTAACTTTAGATTAAATAAATTAAATTTTTAGTAATGGACACGAGATGTTTTATGCTAACCGATTTATAAATTTCTTAATAATACTTAATAATTCCTTTAAAAAACTAATATTTTAAATGTGTGCAAAATAATAAATGTTAAAATCGTTATTCACCAGAGCTGTTAATATTTTTATTGTTATTTCTCCGACAAAAACATATTTTTAATAATAAATCATTAAGATACATATTAGAAGAAATACAATAAAATGCCTTGTGATTTTGTTTTGAAGTTGGTACCTACAGGAAAAGATATCTAATTATATATTATATTTCACTTATATCCACGTATATTTTCGATTATTTTGGGTAAATGTTGATTTATTTGTTTCATCTTGTACTTAAATTTAATTATAAGCATAATCAATTACAAATTTCAATAATATAATTATATTTTTTTACAAAAACTGACAAGCTTGTAAAAATGACATTATTTTAAACATTTTTCAGTTTCAATTTCATTCTATCTTCATCGAGATAGACGCATAATACCGACGATTTAAAGTCTTATAATTTTGTCAACATCGTGTGTAACTTGCGGCTAAGTTTTTCAACCCATCTAATCGTGTGGAAATTGTAGCTAGCAAAAACGAAATAAAATAAATAGACGATCCATGATACCTATTTGTTTCAAAAGCCCCAGACACAGTTAAACATTTAAAACCTTATAAATATATGTTTCCATCATATTTAATTTAATTAACAGAAAATGTTTAATATAAACATAACTAAAAATTAATATTTCCAATCATTTGTGGCCGTTATGCTTATTTTATTGATCGTTGCGTTAAATAATATATGAAACAATATCTGTTCCGCCAGCCACTTGATTAAACCGGACGGAGATAGACCTTAATTAATTATTAAACGAATGCAGATTGGAATTCGGAAGGGTAAATAAATAATATTAAATTCGTCACATTACAACGACCCCTTTAAATAATTTATTTGCCTGCGATATAATCTGTGAATAAAAGTCGTTAAATTTTAATAAAATTTCATGCCTGTTTGGAATTGAATAATTTTAACACCGTGACGAAGTAATGCCATTTCATAACAACTCAATCAACTTCATATTTCGTCATTTTTTAAAAATAATGTTATTATTCGATGTGCGAAAATTACAAAACCAAGGTAGGATATGCTGGTAATTCATATCGTAGTGGTTTCGCATCATAGGCGTGCCACTCAAAAAATACAGTTCAATATGAGGGTGACATTATTGCAAATACAAAAAATCTTCTTAATGTGCCGTTCGCTTTCGGATATTGGTGACTTAGTAGCAGCAGGAATGCTGTTTTATCTATACTTATATATAAAGAGATATATTTTGTAAGCCTCAAAGACATCTCTGCCTTGGAGCTTCAAAACTGGAGAGAGCTGGCACTAAACCGAGATGAGTGGAGGAAAACTCTTGAGGAGGCCAAGACCACCTGGGGTTGTAGTGCCAAGAGTGATGACGATGAAATTTTGTAAGTTTGGATGTATGGGGTTATCTCCGAAATTACTTATCCGATTTCAAAAATTCTTTCACTAATATTTAGAACGGACTTTCAAAATATACATAAGCTATATATTATCCCGTTAAAATAAAAGCGCTTTTCGTGTTGACCTATTTTACATGTAAAGCCGACAAAAAAATTGTCGCTCGATGCGTAAATATTTTCTAGAGAAAAGTTTTAGAACTCAAAAAGTTCAATAAAACGTCCGTGACGACATATATCTGTATGTTAAGGTTAATACATAAATTGATAAAATATGACTAAAAGTTACTAAAAATCGACGCGTGCGAAGCCGCGTGGGCACAGCTAGATACGTATAGAGTCAATAAAAATTTGAACATTGAACTCCTTTCTGAGGTTCTGCAACCATAATAACCTCTTTCTACCTACAGTGATCTTGTGAAATTACCTTGAACGAGCTCGCACATGAAGAAAAACAGTCGGGTCTCCGCCATCCGGGCGGACCTTTGCTGCGCGCTCACAGCTTTTCCTTGTTAGTTTTACTTGCATACTTTCACTTGTTTTCGGAGCTTGTCTCCGATGAAAGTAAATATCTGCGTGAAAACGCAACACTATTTCATTCCAAGAAACCACAAATCTTATTAATGCATATTTATACATTTAAAGTACTTCTACCAATACCATGTTAAAACTGTAAACCATCGTAATTGTAGAAAAAATTATTTATTTATTAAATAAATAAATATAAAAATATATAAATGGTCAACATAGGAGATTGCATACGTCAATACAGCCACAAAATACAAATCCCTTGACAATCGTAAGTAATACAAAAATCAAACAAATGCCCATATAATGGTATGATAGTATTCTCTTTAATTCATCGTCGAAGTATTTCGACCATTCGTCTTATATATTTTACCCTTCGTTGGTTCGGGTCGACCGAATGCAAACATGACATAAGTCTTTGAGATTAAGTCGAGATAAATCTCGTACACGTATTGAACTGGAGATGTATAAATATATCAGTACGAGAAGGTAGAAACATAAAAAAACCTATAACACGCACATATGATGTTTGTGTACATCACTATGACACTCAAAATACCATTAATATCTACAACTATTTTTTCAGTAAAGTTAGATAAACAAAAGGCATTTAATTACAAACATTAGTTCCATTTTGACTGCTGCTCGGTAGATTCTAATTCATCCCTCTATCGGATGCAACATTAATGGTCAATCGACTAACATTTGGCGTACAGAAGCGGTTTGGTTAGTACGATTCGGTGAATCTCTGCGACATGGTGTACATACGGGGACTATGAAAGCTGCAAGTTCCAAAGAAACTCCCAGCAACTAAATCCGCGTTTCACAGACACAGCGAGACAGGCCGTAATATCAATGTATGGACTCTTCAGTTTATAAATTAGAACAATCTACGATAAGACAGATAAGGTAAATCATTGGGGTGAGAGAATTTTTAAGCCTGTTTTAGTAAAGGATAAAGGTTATGACTTTATATGAGGGGTATATTTTTAATGCTTTTAGTGTATTATTAGAATTAAATGTCAGTGTTTTATTAAAGGATGAAGGTTTATATAAAGAGTAAAAAATCTATGGGAGTAATATCCAAAAAAAAACATTGATTGCAGTCATCGAGGATTACTAATATACAATGTACTCTGAATAAGAGTATGTTTTTTATTTTTATTCATTCATAAAATCCTTGTTGTACAATTTATTTTATACATGAATATGTGGATTATAATAATATCATTTTATTTACAATATTACTTATCTAAATAGCCAAAGTAGCCAATAATAATAAAATATAGCCAATTTCTTTGTAGGAAACATGATTTTGGAAAGGACACACAAAATCTACAATTCAGTACATTCTAAATTAGTGACTAAAATAGGTGACTGCATTCAAAACATTTTTTTTGGATTTTGCTGCCTCTGTTTTTATACCCGGTATATCATAGATTATATTTGATATAATATTTACATGTGTTCCGTGTTTCATAAATTTGCAATATCTTTTTGCATAAATATTTTCGTGAAAATATTTTTTTTTATTAAATGTATCATATTTGTCGAATAAATTAAAAGTTTTAGAGAATACCTGGAAACACACTTGAACATAAATAAAATGGTGGCAAAGCACAAATTGTTTTCTAGTGCAAAAAGCCCTGAATAATCTAACGATTCCGGAACAACTTCAACATGCTCGTAATCATAATAATAATTAATCTCCCAAGTTTTGAGCACGATCGAGCTCACAGAATTAAACATGCGATAAAGCGAGACTCGGGTAACAATCCGATGTCGACGTCAATCCGACTTGTTGTGTCGAATGCACTTACCTCGGTGCAACCAGACGCTCTCTATTTCCCGGACAAATGCACCGTGACAGCTGCAGTTAATATGTACGGAGTCAAATAGTTGCAGCGAATGTATGCAGCGCTGCATGAAATCACTGTAATTGGAATCCAACGCAGCTAAGTCAATATGGCGCATAATACGCTGTCTCCAGCGGTGATGTGTTTGCTCCTGTCTGACGCATTAGAAACGGTATCGTAAATAGCTTTCCGGGGTGCATGATACCACTGGTGACGGAAATTATTGATTAAATTTCAAGCCTGCTGTTAGGGCACACGCCGAAGCTATTTAAAATGAAGGGTGTAAACAAGTCGATGTATTGACACGGGGTCGCGGGGGGGGGATACTAATGAAACACCTACAATTTATTTATGTTTTTATTTTATCACAACTGGACACAACATTTAACTGGAACGCTGTTCTTTAATTCACATTAATTTCGCACTAGTTACTCGTCTGTGTAACACTTTATAATCATCTTGTAAAATATTCGTTAGTCTCTGATCACACTTATACTCGTAGTCTCGCCGATACAAACGCACACTTATGAAAAAGGCTAATAAAATAATTCACACCATTGAAAGGTAATCGCTCAGTCTTTCAAATTATTATTTTTTAAATTATTTTATACTTTGAAAAAAAAAAATAAGTTCACACTTTGGTAAGTTATTCTAATATAACATAATAATTTCACGTATTTGTAATGGATATTTATACAGGGAATCCATTGTGAGAAATTAAAACGTTGGAGAAAAATTGGTGTCAGAATAATCTCCAATCTAGCGATAATACAATAAAAGGAAAATACATTACAATTATATAATCACATAATAAGTCGACAAGTAGTCGAATTATTATGTGATTATATGTAAAAATGATAAGACTTTAAAATTATAAAAAAAAACACAAATATAGAACGAAAACCCTCAATGCAGGATATGTAAGTTACTTATAATACTTAAATTTATCGCATTATTAATTATTATTTTTTATATTTTATAAGGATTTCAGAATAATATTAATAAATAAAACACACTTCTAGAATAATTAAAGTATTAACAATTAATAATATTAAACCCATGTCGTCTGAAATGCTAAGATAAATTTAAATGTGATATCGATTTAACAAATAATATCATTTTAACATAGCACCAGCGCAATTTTTTTTTTAAATAGTTATAATATTGATAAAAATATGTGCGCATATCGTATAAAAGATATTGAAAATGGTTAAATCATATCTCAATATAAACGTGGTTCATGGAGCATTCTTATACGAGAAAGAATTTTATATAAATTAATCGAGATTGTTTTTTCTCTTATCTATTTTTCGTAAAAGAGAAATATCTCAAAGTAAATTAAAACTGAATATTTTTTAAATAAAATTTTATCCGTCGTTTGAATAAATTATAAGTTTTTTGTATTTTTATTTCTTTCATATTCGAAGCGAGTTTTAAGAAATATTATTCTGTAATTTTTATCGCAATATATTTCCCCTCAATTTTTGGTCATTTGCGTGGAATAGAAAATTAAAAAGTCAATGAAAGAAATAAGAAATGCAATTACATTCCATTGTTTTAATTCAAAAGGTTGGCGTTTGATGGCTTCGTGTTCAGAAATAATTATTTCTCTTCATACTTTACCAAGAAAAGCGCCATGGCAGATAAATATCAGCATTTTAACACTTACAAAAATTATTTGAATTAGTTTTGATGAATATATTAAAAATTTCCATAACATTGTAGATAGATTGTTAAAATATTTTTTCTTTTCGCATCTGGATCAAAACAACGTAATTAGGAACCCTATGTACTAAGATTAATTTTATTTTGAATTATAAATTTTACTTGCTATTTTTTGACTTCATTCAAATACTTGGATTTAAAAAAATATTGCGTTTTATTTTATTCAGAGTGTTTTATGAAAAAATTAAAACAATACTTTTTATTTAATGGCGTGTTAACACACGCATAAAACAGTGTTAGCTTACATTTTTTTTAAATATCGCGCCGTTGATGTAAAAAATAATATTATAGTATCGCTCACGACACGTGCGTGATACGAAATCTAATTATTATTATTCTATATCGCAATTATGTCAACATTCATGCGCCAACAATTTCAATTGAGTTACAATACAAGAGATCTAAAATTTTATTCAAGCAGTAAATAATGAAGCATTTTTATTTTACTTTTAGCGGTAGCCCGTCAAAAATGACGGAACGTCGGTTCACATCTTTGCTAAACCCTAGTACATATTTATAAGGACGGAGAGACGAAGAGACGGATAGACGGACAGACAGACAGACAACAAAATTATTGTGTTTTATTTACTAGCCGCACACCCGTAAAAAACATTTTTTAATGGACTTCATTTGCCTAAACTGAAAATTTAATAAAATAAAATAATAATATAAAAATATCAAGACCTTGCTATTTGGTGGGGCGACCCTTGCGTGTTGCCTGAGCCGGCGCTGATTGCGTGTCACACTCGGATGCCCGCGCTTTATCAGTGTTGTTGTTGTAATTCCAGAAAGCTATGGATGTTATGGACAGATAAACAAATGATTATATTTATATATTTTCGATTCTCCATCAACGTCAGACGTCACTATTTTACATTTTTCTCTACGTTCCAATAATTCAGGTCTCAGTAATACATTGACATCGGCTGTTGTAGAGAATGTAAACCCACCGCATTCACAGGATCGTTTTATGAGCGAAAACTCCCATGTCGGCCCTACTCTAACGTTTCCAGGATGACGTTCTTTACTCTAAAGGGCATCTCCTTTCCGCATCGTGTTGAGGGCGACCCGGTAAAAAGAGGCTCATCAAAGTTCATTTACTGTCCCACTCCCACTAAATGCTCTTTAGTAGGTAACTAGAAGCATAAGAAAATACAAGTACACAGAATAGAATATAAAAATCAAAATAAAATGGTCAACCATAAACAAAAAAACAAATCTTATATAAAGAAATAGCAGATACCAAAGAAGATAGTGACGTAACCATAAAAATTGATACATAAGAAAATCATAAAAGTAATGTAGTGTAACAAGTCTCAAACAAAGTTCAGTGTTTTATTTAATAATTTATTAAAATAAGATAAAAGAAAGGGACTTAGGATTAGGGTGGGAATGGGAAAATGAGGGATCGGCTTTAACAGTCACTTTTATCATCAGATAGCGTGCAAATTGGGGATGAACTTTTAAATATTTTCCATAAGTTAAAATACTAACAAATGACGTAAGCTATCATGTTAGCAACCATAATCTTGCTAGCAGTAGCTCAAATAGCTGGACCATGGATTTCCCGAATCATTTCCATAGGTTTTCCATTCAGAATACATATTCGTCTTCCAGGACCACTTCTACTCGCAAATTTCCCTTGATTGATGAGATGCAGGACCTGATACTTCTCTGGATATCTCATGATATAGCCAAAACATTATTTTTTCATGGTTTTAATAGTTTTTAAGGATTTCTTTTTGTTTTGGTGTTCTCTGAGGATTATCATTGACATGCAAATTATATTACTACAATTCTTAAATCATGAGAATATTTATTCCGATAGAGAGAAAGAGAGATTTTTATAAAATGATAATAACAATTAATAGAAAATATTATTTCCTCCATGTCCTATTGTGACGACCTCACATTTTGCCGAAGGCTATATACATTGATTTATTCCTCGCTTGAGGCTTCGTTATGGGGTAATTAAGGCTGAAACATAGCAGCAACTCAATACAATAAGCTATTATTTCCCTCAATGCTTTGAATCTTTAAATAAAATGTTTATTGTTTATATACATCAAAGGCAAATGCTTATAAGTCCATCTTACTCAGGGCAAAATAAGTCTGTTGGCATTCTATTAGGTCCTTACATATGAAATTGACGTTTTGCCGTACTGGCAAATTTGATCTCAAATATCTTCTCTTTGGTTAGGAATTCCAAATCCAAATTTATACAGCTATTTACTCATGTATTTGTGTTTTGAAAATTATAATTCATTTGTTTTTTCCTCAATTGTTTTTTTCTTTGCGTTACTCAGTTTACAAAATGAAAAACTTGAAATATCGCGTTATTTACGAGTACGAGTTCCACCGTGGCACCAGTGCTGCAGAAACGGCTCGAAGGATTAATGATGTGTATGGCGACGGTGCCGCAAAAGAAAACACAGTGCGTTTTTGGTTCCAACGTTTTCGTTCTGGAAATTTCGACCTGCAGAACAAGGCCTGTGGACGGCCGGAGACCAAAGTTGTTAATGAAGAATTTAAGGCTATTGTGGAAGCGGATCCATCGCAAACCACATCCGATTTAGCTGCAGGCTGCGGTGTTAGTGATAAAACTGTTTTAATCCACTTGAAGCAAATTGGTAAGGTGAAAAAGCTTGAAAGGGGGGTACCTCACGAATTGAGTGAAGCAAATCAACAAACGCGCGTTGACTGCTGCGTTGCATTACTCAACCGGCACAATAATGAAGGGATTTTAAATCGAATCATTACCTGTGATGAAAAGTGGATCCTGTACGATAATCGGAAGCGCTCATCGCAATGGCTGAACCCTGCCGAACCAGCCAAACCATGCCCCAAGCGAAAATTGACTCCAAAAAAGTTACTTGTGAGCGTTTGGTGGACTAGTGCTGGTGTCGTTCACTACAGCTTTCTTAAATCTGGCCAGACGATTATGGCAGATGTCTATTGTCAGCAACTGCAAACCATGATGGAAAAGCTAGCTGCTAAACAACCGAGGCTGGTTAATCGCTCTAGGCCACTGCTGCTTCATGATAACGCTAGACCACACACTGCACAACAGACGGCTACCAAATTAGAGGAGCTTCAATTGGAATGTCTAAGACATCCACCGTACTCTCCGGACCTTGCCCCAACAGATTACCATTTTTTTTCGAAATTTGGATAACTTCTTGCAAAGGAAAAAATTCAACTCCGATGGGGCAGTCCAAACCGCCTTCAAAGATTTTATTGATTCCCGTCCGAATGGTTTTTTTAGTAAAGGGATCGATGAACTACCTATGAGATGGCAAAAGTGCATAGATAGCAATGGTACATACTTTGATTAAATAAATATATTATAATAAAAAAAAATCGGCTTTATGTTCCTCCCATACTAAACGTCAATTTCATATGTAAGGACCTAATATTCACATTTAAATACTTTATTTTACTGCTTTCCTACCCATTGCACTACAATTTTTCAATCTACTCACTCACTAAGACTCACTAAGCGGAATACAACGTACCGCACTAGGATTTCTATATCTGCTGTATCTAATTAATAGTAGTAAAGTCCCTAAAAATATATATTAAGATGAATTATTAAAAATATTTATTGAGGAATGTGGAGTACTTTTGTCAGACTTTAGACTTTACACTTATTCCGAATAGCAGATTTATGTTTTCGATCGTCTTCTTCGGCGTCGAGCCCAAAATCTATTACAATCGTTCATTTTTATTACTATGTTATTTTGATCGAGTGCCAATGGATTGCGAATAAATTAAAATAGAAGATTCTGTAACACGGTTGAATGGCTCTGTTTTCAAATGCATCTTTCCTACGTCATACTCACTTGAATATATTAAGAACTCGTAATCGTAAAATTCAATTGAAAGATAAATGTGATATAAATCTGTTTCACGAATCTCCCCATAATGTTGAAATGAGTTTTCTCCACATGAATCCGCAGGCGTTGTAAAACTTTTCAGCATTTGATAAGCAACTCTTCAATATCAGCGGTTTTATTCATAGTTCATGATTTCTAGCTCATCAATTATTGGTTATTTCAGAATGTTAGTTAACTTAGTAAAAATCACTACCAGATTTAAAGTCTACCGGTTTCGAGACGTACCCGTCTCTTCGTCAGGACCAACACTACACTTCTATGTTCACAACGTTAGATTCCTGGTTGTTTTGTAGGCTAGTCGGTGCATGCTTGTCTCTGACAAGATTAACACGCATGTGGTAAATATTGGTGAAAGTTTAACAATACTATGGTTGTGGTGTGTAGTGTTGTGAACATAGTAGTGTAGTGTTGGTCCTGACGAAGAGACGGGCACGTCTCGAAACCGGTAGACCTTAAATCTGGTAGTGGTTTTTACTAAGTTAACTGGCATTCTGTTATAATGTCAAACCACAAAGATAGTGCTTTAAATATTAATAATATTAATAATAATATGTTAATTTATTAAAAGATTTAAAATGAGATAATGTGGCATTGCTATTTATATAATTGTTATTATATAAATTTATTTATTTATGTCAATATTTCAGACACGTAGAAATAGAGTTGTGAAAAAAAAAATTGAGCGAGTCTTAGAGTAGTCGCTAATGATCCGTAACATATTTTTTCTCAGTAACTCTTAGCGGCAAAGAAGTCTACGGCTTCCCATGAACCAAGCGTAAAAATGTTACAAACCAAAAATTTCAAAATAATTTATTTATTCATAATCGCAGAAAACACCGAAAAAGCGAAAAAAAATACCAAAATGGTGGTTACGCACCAAAAAGATAGGTACCATTATACATACAAAAGATAGGTACCATTATACATACACGTGAATATATGTATATCGCATAAACCGCCTTCTATTTGAAAAGTATGTTAAATGAACAGCTGATTTTATTGAAATTAAATCGCTTCATTTAGTACAAAATTCTTTTAGAACCGATTAATTTTTTTCAAAATCAATAAAATATAATATGTTGTACATTATTTTTTTAGAACATTTTTTTTCTAAACCAAAACTATCCAGGGATATTAAAAAAATTCTTACGACGCCTAATGTCAAAGTTGAATCTTCTTCTTCTTCTTCTTCAGTCTTCATCTCTCCATACCCCATCATCCTTCCTTGTTATTTTCTAGTTGTAACCATTTCTTTCCCCCCTCACAGCGGCTATATCGTCGGCTCATCTCTTTTGAGGTCTTCTATCACTCTCCCAAGGTCTCCAATTCAGAACTCTTGTTGCATCCTGCCTTGTAACATGCCCTGCCCATTGCTATTTTAACTTCGCTACACGGTCCATGATATCCACTACAACCGAGCGTAACGATGTTACACATCAATTTAATAAAAAATAAGGAAGAAAAAAAAACCAGGCAGCAAATGCGTGCTTGTGGGTTAAAACACTATACTTGATAACAGAAGAAGCTAATTATTATTTTTTCTTAAATAAACTTAATGGTAATTTATGGTCCTTTTATGGACAGTTAAAAGATTACGGAAAATTACAGAAATAGTTTTATTTCTCATTTTTTATATATTGTCCATCAAATTCTTCTTGTGCTAAAAATAAATTGTAGATGAGCATAAAAATGTCCTTAGGTTTTCACGGCCGTTCAGAATCTCTTGTGTATAGTTTTCTGGGATATTCTGCCGTGTGTGTGTGACCTCTCTGGCCAACGTTTCGGATCCCATTGCAGGGTCCATCATCAGGGCTGATGTGATGAGTGAGTGTTGAAGTGTAGGTTAAGTGTTAAGTGTTAAGTGTGTTACCTTGCAACACTCACTCATCACATCAGCCCTGATGATGGACCCTGCAATGGGATCCGAAACGTTGGCCAGAGAGGTCACATACACACGGCAGAATATCCCAGAAAACTATACACAGAAGATGTAGATGAGCATGTAAATAAATACTTCGCTGACGGTATTTATTGAAAAAACCGTTTGTTTGTTAACTTAGTTTTGACCAAAACTTGCCAAGTAAATTCAAGTAAGTATTTTCGAGAAGTATTTTTTTTTTGCTGACTTATTTTATGAAATCTTTTTACGTTGTAAAAACCACTCCGCCTTGAGTATCAGGAGCGCAGGATAACAGCGGAGCAGAGAAGCCGCTTATGTAAATGTTACGGTTTCCGGGCCAGCGGAGCGCGCCGTGTTAGGGACTGTTTATACCCCCTCGACTCCGTGCTCTCCTGGTATTTTTTTCAACGTCAAGGAAAATAACAAACTTGAAACAAAAATAAATACAACTTTTTTTACTCGTTTTGTTTTGATTTTTTAACTTCGTTCATTAAAATCTAAAAGTACAATATTTAGAGGGAACCACGGAGTACAAAATTGTACAGAGATGAACTAAACCCCTTCTTAAGGCGAGGAAATAGGGACAAAGCGAAAGTATACCCACCCTTGCGTGTATATATACAAGGTGTCCCGTATCTCGATGTCAAGCCATAATAGTTATCAGAAAAATATTTAAAAAAATCTAATTCATGTGTTTTAAAAATTATACACCCGTGACGACCGTCATTTCACTCCTGTTCCTACAAATCTTTATTTTTCTTCATTTTTTTTATTATTATGTAATTCTGAATAATGCTTCTGTAAACTTTTGTCCGAAATTCAAAGCCAACGGCTCCAGCTTGGAAGAAAATGTCTCTTTTTGACCAAACAAAGTATTCAAAATCAATACTTTTCCCAGTTTTAACTGATAACTATTATGACTTGGCCCTATCACCCGATTTCAGCTTGACGTCGAGATACTATGGCCCGGTTGTTTCAAATTCGATCAAAGTAAGCGTAGAGTTTAAACTGAAATTTTACGTTCTCCACCAATCAGACGATCCGTTTTCGTAAAAATCTATGCTTTTATCGACCGCTTACTTTGATCGAACTTGAAACAACCGGGCCTATATTGCGCAGTATTCTCGCATAATTAAATCCTCTAGTTAAAAACGTATTTTTTTACAATACACGTTGTGTTTTTTCTTAATTGTGACGCAAACCGAGTCTCTTCAAGTAAAAATGTACTTGTGTAAGAAAGCGCGACTTATTTACTAAGACTTTCTACCTATCTAGTTTGATCTTTTCAAAATTGTTTAGAAATTAATTTAGAAGTTCGTAGTAGTCATTTTTTTGAACGAGTCAAACATATTGGAATCCTGGAAGCCGTGGAACCTGACCGCGTACCAAGAAATTTATATTAGTTCGTGTCCATACACGCTTTGATGGTCTGTGGTAAGAGTATATATTTTTACTAATTCAGAGAAATATTAACTCTTTTGTTTCAGTGGTGTAACGTAGGTCTACATGTCATAGAAAATATAAAATATCTACCTTATTTACGAAAACTAAAACGTCTAATATTTTGTAATCATCGAGTAGACATTTTCACACCAAAATGACTAAATTAAACTGTTACGAATGTACGGATTTTTTTATTAAAAAATATTTATTCATTACTCTCGTATTTTCGGCCAATGTGTAAAAGAGGGCAGAATATTGCACTCGCGGTAAAATCGAGCAAGAAAGAGCACGACAATACCACACTTTTCATGTAGGACTAAGTGGCGGTTGCTTGGGTTTCGGTGAAAGCGAAAAAAATATCGAAAGAGTACGGTAGAGTCGCGTAACACGTGTTAGACAAAGATGGACTGGAGTCGACCGCGTCGTTGAATTCAGTTGGTAATGATATGTCAGCGTGAGCGCACGCAAATTTGATATGCCACGATTTTATGACAATTTACTAAAATCATGCAAATATAAATATATACCCTACGTATTTATATAAAGGGACCTTTAAAAAGTCTTACCTGTATCGTATATATGCATATTATATCACATATTAAAAACTACGCCGATTTATAATCAGGTAACGCTGTGTTAGACCACCGTTCACGAAGGTATTTTTTAGCACAGTTTTTTAAGAGTTAAATATTTTTTTTAATAATTCAGAAAAATAATCAGGTATACCCTGATATTTGATTTTTCAAATAACAATCGGCTGTATTACAACTATATTTATATTTATAATGAAAAAGTCGTTTTTGAATGTTTCTATTTCAATCAATGGAGTGAACAAATCAATAGCGAAGTTTGTGAGATTCGAAATTGAAAAGTTGTGGCAAAAAGTATTTATTTGGCCAACATTAGAAATTCACATACTAAAAATTCATACAATTCTGACTCGGTATTATATTACCATTATTAGTTTATGTTTCATGACATTTTTATTGTCTCAATTGTGGTTGCGTGCGGTGACTTGGCATTTATATCCTAGAATTCTCGCGTATACACGAATTTTCAATAAAATTGTGAAACGTGTGACATGCGAAATAACCCAACTTTTTATAATAGTGTCACACAAAATTCAATTAAGCAACGAATGTAAACCTAAAAGGCTGAATGAATATTTTTATGAAATAACAATAGTTTCCATAAAACAAATTGATTGCTGTTTAATATCTGTAATAACTAATGATATAATAAACTGTAGATACGTTACAAGCGCGAAATCTTGGCAACTCAAAAGTAAGTTGAATTCGTTATCGAACGGACATTCTTTGTGATAGGGCGCGACGCTAAAAAAAAAAGTCCCGCGGAAAAAGGAACAGAGCTTAGAGTATATACAATCCATAGAGGGATAACTAAACATTTTACCAAACCCGTACGCGTGGTAACATAAAGCTTACTCAGTTTTAACAATATAGTAACACATAAGACAAAAAGGGACAAAAAAGATCACCCGGTCGGGTACGTCTTTAATTGCTTTGTAAGGGTTCTCTTTGCCCGAGTTTCAAAACTCGGGCAGAGAACGGCAGAGCTGACAGATTTGTTATCCGTATTTTCGATAAATTATTGTGTGTTTACGTGCAAATATTACAAAAAATTGATATGCCTTCTTGTGCAATGAAGGGGTGTTCCAATAGGACTGGAAACGGGAAGAAACATATCAGTTATCACAGGTATTTTATCCAAAATATGAAAATTTTACATGTATACGTTTTATTTCATAATTTTAACAACAAACCAACTGCAAACATTTACTTTTGTTTAAAAAATCCTAGAACGTTTATTTTTGATTGATTTTATTACACAAATAATTCGGAGAATGCTATTTTGAAGATGTTTTTGATGACTTAAATCAAAATATGTCTATGAATGTTCAATCAACACGAACTGTAAAATTATTTACTTAGATAGCCGACATTTTAAAATATATCCGTCTCTTTTTTTTTCTCCTTTAAAAATTCTGAATTTTTAGGAGTAAGAAAGAGAAGGCACTACATTGTATGGATCTAACTAAGCTCAATGTGGTATTTTTATGACAAAGCATATTGGACCGACAGGGCTGTGCTTAAAATTTTAGAATACAAATTATTTATTATTTATTATTTAAAGTATTCGGATTGGGATATCATTTTTTGTAGGTTCCCAAAAAATGAAGTAAGAAAAAGTGAATGGATCCATGCTGTGGGAAGGATTAATTGGAATCCCGGAAGTCACAGTTGTGTTTGCTCAGATCACTTCTTGAATGTACATTTTGACAGAAGGAAAGAAAACAAATTAGTTCGAATAAAAAAATTTGCCGTTCCTAGGAATTATTCAAGAACAGAACTGGCTTTTGATAGAGTAAGTACCTATAGTGTTCATTCTTTATTCGTTTTTCGTTACATAAAAAATTTCTTAAATCGCCAATTTATACGGGATTTATAAAATTAGTTATGTGCATTCTGAAACTCCTAGTATATGAAGTAGTATATTTTCGTCCGGTATAAATATACATTGCCCTATAAAATACACCCAAAAAAAATGTAATTAATTGCAAAATGTTTTTATTTCTTTGTTATAAAAGATATAAGAAATAAGAAAAACATAAAAAAACTAAGAATTTTCGATTTATGGGTTATTATAGCATACGTAGGAGCCATCGATATTATGTTTTACCTAAAATCGTTAGGTATATTAATTTTTCATAAACTTTAAATTTAATCGATATTATTACTTTCAGTCTACTAATTCGACAGTAAACATGGGAGAGTTGCTAGAAGTGATCCCTTCATGTAATGAAGTCGTTGGCCATGTATGTATAGATAGTACGATTTACCTAAAATCGTTGTATTGAGTTTGGATGGAAATGGAAACTGCATACCTTTAGATCAAATTAGTATATTAAACTGTAATTCAAATAATTCTGTCAACATTATAAACTGTTCCTCCTCCAAATTAAAATTATTACGTGATGACGAATTGAGTTTCGAAAATACTTTGCCTTTCGACGATATTCCTGAATCAATATATATGTGCAGTCAGTATGTGGAGAGTTGTATAATTTATATTTGTGGTTTTGTTGTCAGGCATCTAAATAAAAAAATTAAATGTGAGAATTGTCTTTCTGCCCTTATTGGCTTTAAGACAACTTTGCGAAATTCATTAATTGCACAAAAAGATAGAGGGGGATTAGTATATCCATCAGATGACGTTATTTTAATTTGCACACATAGTGAACGCGTTTTTAGAGAAGCTCTTAACCGTAGTGGAGGAAAAAGAATGAATCCTCACTTTTCATTAGAATATTTAGTCAACAGGGTCTTAAAAATATTCCTAACTGTAGATTGTTTTAATATATTACTTTCTCACATGCTAGACCAGTCACCGCTGGAGAACCATACTGTTCACCTAATTAAGGCAGTTGCTTCTAAATATTTAGATGTCAGGCTACACTTTCTGATCAAATCAGCGGTACAACCTACCGTCAGAGTGAGACAACATTTCAACAGATTAATTATCTTCCAAAATCAATAGCGTACTATATTAAAATTTTATATTTATTATTAATTCCATTAATGTACTTCATCATATTGTTTTTTCAAACAATGTATTTTATGTGTATATACAAACAATGTATATTATGTAAATAACGTAATTTTCTAAATATTTGTACAAATGCAGATATCTAAATGTTTATGTTTGATATGGTATAAATAATCCTCGATTATAATTATTATTATTGCAGTACCTTATATAATTATTGTTGTGGTGATATTTAAAATTGTAATAAAATAAATTAAAATAAATAGATGTACCCACATATAAAAGGCATTATCATTTATTGCTACTTTATTGTAAGAGAATTCACAGAGAATCGTACATTAGTGGTAGCCCTGATTTAGCAAGAAATTACAAACACGTGTTAGAAATGAATTGTCCAGTCTCACCGAATGACCACGCCCCTTTTAACAAAATTCTTACAAGTTTCGAAATAATATGGTCTCTATGGATTGTATATACTCTAAGGAACAGAGTATCGTATACTATTATAAGAATGAGTATGTTATTTTAGTCACCGTGACTTCAAATTACCTGATTTTTCTGTCTAAACACAGAGCGTGTAGACAGATTGTGAAATAAGTGTGCCGTGATTTGTTGTCTCTTTCAATATTATGGGAATAACGTGTCTCTTTTATAATACGTCAATGGTAATAACAATATATAATTATAAAACTTTATAAAAAAATATATAAAAACCACATAAAGTATGGAATAAAAATAAAACAGTTTATGGGGTCGTCCGGGATTTGAACCCGGGACCTCTCGCACCCTAAGCGAAAATCATACCCCTAGACCAACGAGCCAGGTACGTAACTCGGCAATATAGTTATCATAAATATTGCGTGAACCAAATGCATGTCACACACGAGTGAAAGATACGTCGGCTCACGAAGCACCCATAATTTAACATCGCCATTAAAGACAGACTTGAAGATATATCTCACAGATGGCGGTAATTGAGCTGTTCTATATCACTAACGTGTTTTAAGAGATGGCGTTTGATATACTGTTTATTATATTAAAGTTTTTAGGGAATTCAACTTATTTATTACTAACTGTTTAGATAGTAAGAAAAAGTTGTAAAAAACAAAATTAGAACTATATAATCATTTTATGTGGGGTGTAAAAGCAAAGGCAGCAATTTCCAAAAAAATGTTTTAAATGCAGTCATCGAAGATCTAATTCAAAATATACTGAATTCTAGATTTTATGTATCTATCTCATCCAAAATCATGTTTCCTATAAAATCTTGGATTCAGTACATTATTAATTAGTAATGATCGATGATCGCATTAAAATTTTGTTGTATATTGCTGCCTTTGCTTTTAAACCCCACATATAATCATCTTAAATGTTAAACAAATTTTTATTAATCAATTAGAAAAGACATACAGAAAAATAAAATTAACGGATAAATATTTTAACTGCTAAAGGGATTCGAACCAACGGACCACCATTCCATTCGGGGATAGCGCGTTATTCAATTTCGCCACGGCAGTTTGGTAAGTTAAAAAAATAATTTCTGGCGTCCTCTAATGGCAGATACACAAAAGCATTTGTGACTATAAAAAGAAGATTGATTTAAAAATGGAATAAAAATGTTAATCAATTAAAAAGAGACTGCATATATGGTCGAAAAATTTTCGTTAACTTACCAAACTGCCGTGGCGAAATTGGATAACGCGCCATCCCCGGATAGAATGGAGGTCCGTTGGTTCGAATCCCGGAAGCAGTTAAAATATTTTTTCGATAATTTGATTCTTCTGTTATGTCTTTTCTAACTGATTAATAAAAAAAATGTTTAATAATTCACAGAACTGTGAAATTGCAACTTCACAAGAATAATGTGTTTTCTTTAATACATCTTAAATGTGTTTTGCATTTAATCACATTTCAAATATTACACATATTATATTTATGCATATATTTATAATCACGTAATGCAACATACAAAGCGACATGGCAAAGATCAATGGAGGATTGTTTAGGTAGTGTGTTTAAGTAGGTGTTTTTCAATCTTATTATCGTCATCGATATATTACAAGGGATTTTGTAAGGAATATCTTTTTTTTGGAAATGATATATCTAACTAAAACCGTTGTAGATAAACCTCATCCTCTGGCATTACTGAAATTGTATCCCATTGATTGAAATTCTTAAAACTATGTCTTCGTTTTAGATAAGATAAACCTAAATAAATAATTTCTATTTATTTATCGGATTTTTTATTTTTTACGGAGCAAACTACCACAAAACAAAAATAATATACAAAAACAAGTGATTTTTCATATATAATTATATCTGCGATATTATTATAGATATTAATTAATATTCGCTTTATTATCTCTACCTGAAATACGCGACATACCTTCGTAAATAATTTTTTGTCTTAATGCATAATTACATTAAAAAACACGAAAACCATTTCTACAATGAGTTCTATGGAAATGAAAATATCCAATAATGAATTAAATGTCGACGTATTAGGTTTTCGTAGGTTCAAATTTTAAGAAGCCATTTTCTCAGTTCCATGTTTTTGGGTTGGATGCTTTCTGCACAACTACATCCAATTATTACTTGATGTTACATTATTATTTCACTATAGGACTGAGTAAATATTCAACAAACTCCAATACATTTCAAGACAATATTGTTCAAATAAACATTTTCCGGGAAACGATTCCCGATCTAACAAAGTGGAGACAGAATAAATATTATTTTGATTTCTTGGAAAGAGGCAAAGCACCCGACATTCTCTTCGGGAGTTTCTGGTATATTATTATTCTAGGCTGTTTAGCATCTGTGAACAAAGGGTTCGATGTTCCTTAAAAACAAAGGGCTGGATTGGAGTGGTTTATTTAAGGCGGCGCGGAAACGGAAGAGAAACACCGTGAGATCTAGTTTAAGAAAATTTGTTGAGATAAAATCTGGACACAGTAATTTTGAAAATAACTCAAATAAAGCATCATTCATTGAGATGTAAAGGCAAAGTGGGCCACTATAATAGTCATTTGTTGAGAAAATAGTATATTATTTGAATTTTAAGCACTTTACAAACTATGGTAGGGGTAAACTTGCAAGTCGACATATTTCCCCTAACACATTCGAGTGTGCATGCATACATACACACAGAAAATCGCAGACACCAACTTATTACTTGGAATCCTATCTAACCTTACTCTTCTGAAATTGGTTAATTAATTTGTTTAATTTAACGTTCACAAAAGATGGGGTAACACCCACTTTAGACCCCGCCCCCTCTCACTCTCTTTCGGTAGATCCCTGATGGTTCATTAGGCTAACAGTCCCTGACAAGACTAACACGCATGTGATCAATTATTGCCGGAAGTGTAACAATACTATGGTTGAGGTGTGTAGTGTTGCGAATGTAGTGGTGTAGTGTTGGTCCTGACGAAGAGACGGGTGCGTCTCGAAACCGGTAGACCTAAAATCTGCTAGTGGTTTTAACAAAGTTAACTAACAATCTGTTAGTATTTGTGGTATTTAATTCGACGTCCCAGGGTGGGTTTCGACACTGCTTTACTGTTGAAAGCTCCTCGCAACATTTGTTTCGCTCTCTCGGCGTCAAAATGGCGGAATAATTCCTGCTACACGCCACAACCCCGAGAGGAACCCCGCCGGGATGCTGGCGTCTTTATGAATTTTTAATGGCGCCGACAGTAATTCCGGCTGCGAGTGATAATTACGGCGGTGTTAAAGCGCGAGGTCACATCTTATATATCCATTATTTTGGGCGGGCGTCCTCTGACGACTTACAAGGAATGAGCGATGCGCAACATTAATTTTCTACTGCTGTTTGATGGCACATTCGTGGGAGGTTTTAGCAGAAATGGTGCGAAGTTATGCCGGCGATGTCCTTTTATAATATTGCCACGAGATCAGGGCTGTGAAAGGCAAATGAAACGTGAATTAATTAATGTTTTATCACTGAACACGAATTTCATCGGAGCACCGTTCCATGGAGAGATCCATGCTTGGAGTAAGCCTAAGAGATAGAATTAGAAACGACGAAATTAGGCGCAGAACTAGAGTAGTGGATATCATGGATCATGTAGCGAAGCTGAAATGGCAATGAGCAGGACACGTTGCAAGACAGGATGCTACAAGATGGCCTCCCAGAGTTCTGAAATGGAGACCTTGGGAAAATAAAAGAGGCATCGGAAGACCTCAAAAGAGATGCGCCGATGATATTGTCGCTGTGGGGGGAAAGAAATGGCTACAATTAGCTAACAGGGAAGAATGGAAAAATAAGGAAGAGGCCTATATCCAGCAGTGGAAAGACGAAGGCTGATGAAGAAGAAGAAGAAGACCGTTCCTTAATTGACACGAATTTCGAAATTCGCATTAATTATCACAAGAATATTCCACATAGGTCCTTCTTTAATTCGCTGCACTTTTATCTATCGCAAAGACGCTTCACTCGGGTTCGCACTAAAAAATTCCGCACGCAAGTACCCAATCTACCGCTTATCTCTGGTAAAACGCCTTTCTATGGCCTGCTGAATTTGATTTTCCGCGTCTCTCGCTTACACAAATGTAGTTTTTAGTTTTTTATTAGAGACACTAACAGAATAATAGGTACATGATACTCTAATAATAAAACATTATAAGTGAAGACTATGCCCATTATCCCAATTACAAGTGTCTTCGGCACGCTGTAGCAACATGTATATTTGCTTCTTCTTCAAATATAGCAAATTTATTTTGTGGTTAACATAATTATAATTGATATAAATTAACTTTGTTAAAACCACTTATTTATTGAAAAAAAATTCAACATGTTTCGAAGCCAATGGCTTCTTCGTCAGTCTAATAAATATAAATAAGTGGTTTTAACAAAGTTAATTTATATCAATTATATGTATATTTGCATTTACGATCGAGATACGTCGAAAATGTTCGACCGATTTCTCCATATTTCCAGTAATTACAATTTCTTCGACAGTAGTTCAGTTCTAAATTCATATAGAATATTCGAGATATTTTTCAATAATGTCTGGTTATTGGTTTTAGACACTCGTTTGAAAGTTCGAAAGTTTGAAAGTGTGTATTTACAGATGGGTGATATCAGATTCATAGTATACATATATAAATCTGCAATCAAATTAGTATATCACTGATGTTGGTTATATGATGGAGTTTTGCTACTGATGTTGATAACGCATTAACCCCTCAAACTTTGATAAAAATAATTTCTTCGATAAAATGATTCCTAACTTTTTTCCCTTTTTTGATTTTAATCCTGTAATATCCGTGTATAAACGAGTACATACGGCATTCTATAAAATGGGTCTAAAGATATCGTTGAAAATCACAGCTTAGAATTTTTTAGTTCAAAAATCGATCTGTGAAGTTGAAAATTGATTTTCTGCCTTTTTTTCCAAAATTATTAAAATATTTTTTTTTCTTTTTTATTATATGAATAGAATTTATATTTTAAAAATCATGCCAAAGTGCACATCAGTTTTAAGGCATAACTGGACATCTATCTTTTAATTAGGAAAGTACTTGTCATTATTTGAGTTGGATGTTTTTTGTAATGCAATATGTTTATTATAACTTTTTTATTTTAATGTTTATTCCATTCCGTATTTTATATTATGAGGCTTAATATATGATTATCAATTTACTACAGGTTTAAAGTCAATGAAATTAATTTGTCGGTTAATCTGAAGGTTTAATTAAAAAAAACTAATGTTTACACGAATTTTCACGTTCAAAATCCTGCAATTATCATATCACGTGATTTTTATGGGGATTACGGCCACTCAACAATCAAAAGTTTTCATAGTAAACTTTTTGCACTCCAGTTTAAACTCCTCTATATGAACTATATTTTGTATTGATTTCAGTAGGCTGTCGAAGATTTTGAGGTCCTTTTTACATTACAATTTTATGAAGTCTTATACTGTCGCCCCCTCTTGTATTGTACGAACGAAGATACTTAAAATATTTAGACAATTAAAACATTAATTAAGATACATGTACCATAGATGTCTCATGGAGGCAAAACTATTTTTTACTCCCTTTCTTTTAACTCGTAGCGTCTGCTTGTCTGCTTGTCTACCGAAAAAACTTTTAAAAAATGTGATAATTATAGTATAATTTTGGATTTTTGAAATTTAATATATATTTAAATATATTTTTAGTATAAATTTATGTTTTGTTTAATTTTCGAGCCGGTAGGACGTTCGAGTGGATTAGGCGCGAAACCTGATTCAATGAGAAAAAGAATATAATAAAAACTTGGTTTTTATGGGTTAGTTTTTTATTTGGATAAGTAGGTATTAAGCATATTTTGCTGTCTAAAGGTCTTACGATTTATCGTACAGCAGCTGGCAAGTAATCACTTTACACAATGTAAGGTTCATAAATTCGACCCATGGCCATATATATATTTCGCACTTTTAATGAAGTATGGTCACAGTTAAAAACTTTCAAAAATTTTACTTTTTCTGATAGCAGGGGCTCATTTTTGCTAGTTCTCCACGATGGCTCTCACAGAAAGAGAAAAAAAATGTCAAATAGGTAAGGGAATACTGTATTATGTGTCCCTTTCACACTTTCTCGCTTCTTCTAACTATAACTCAAATAATATAATTAATCTTATACGGGCATAAATCAATCTCACAATGAAATAAAGTACATATTTTAATATAAAAACGCAATATTTTTAGATAATTCATATAAAAAAATTGTAAATTTAACGGTGTAAATTTATGCGGATATTTTATACGAACCGTATGTTTTTCCGAGAAACGATTCTCGACGTTTCGTTGAATTCTTATTCAACATCATCAGGAGGATGACCTTTACCCCCGGAGGTAGAGGGCGGACCGATTACTATTTTCGAGGACGTAAATTCAACGAAACGTCGAGAATCGTTTCTTGGAAAAACACACGGTTCGTATAAAATATCCGCAATCAGTTACAGTTAAATATATCTAATGACCGTAATAACAACCTTAACTCTTTAGTGTAAATTATTAACGAGGCACAAGTTATGCCTGAAATAACAAATAGAAAAACCGTGCAAGACGAATAGGAATGATCTGGGCTGCTTTTGGCAAACTCAAACATATCTTCGAGAACGAAGAGATCCCAGTTGGCCTAAAAAGAAAAGCCTTTGAACCATGCATACTGCCAGTGATGACGTATAGATTGGAGACTATGGCCCTTACAAAGAAAAGTGTAGAAAAGCTCAAATGCACGCAACGATCCATGGAGAGATCCATGCTTGGAGTAAGCCTAAGAGATAGAATTAGAAACGACGAAATTAGGCGAAGAACTAGAGTAGTGGATATCATGGATCGTGTAGCGAAGCTAAAATGGCAATGAGCAGGACACGTTGCAAGACAGGATACTACAAGATGGCCTCCCAGAGTTCTGAAATGGAGACCTTGGGATAATAAAAGAGGCATCGGAAGACCTCAAAAGAGATGGGCCGATGATATTGTCGCTGTGGGGGGAAAGAAATGGCTACAATTAGCCAACAACAGGGAAGACTGGAAAAATAAGGAAGAGGCCTATATCCAGCAGTGGAAAGACGAAGGCTGATGAAGAAGAAGAAGTGTAAGAGGGGCCATCTTTCGACTATTATTATTTATGATTTTTTTAATACTCTTAATCCATATTTTCAAAATATATAGTCAAGTCATACAATTACCAGAGACTACGTTTACTAAATTTTTTGGCTCTGGCATGAAAAATCAAGATGGCTTTTATGTAAAAAACAATCAATGAGGTCTTCAAGCCTCTTACACACTAAATTTTACGACACCAATTTAGGCTATTTCTCTCCTCTACCTAGAATGATCAACCAATTTAAAGAGATGTCGTCCAGAGACTGCAAACTTGACATATTCCTTATGACACAGGCTCGGCTCAAAAGCGAAATATTGGTAAACTTGGTTGACGGTCCCTCAAGCGTGTAATACGTGCTCGTCATAGACACACGATGTTGACCTTGTAACCCGTGCACTCGCTGTAAACCTGTTAAATGTAGTCTTTATATTACACTCAATACTATTTAAAATTTATTTATCTTTAAGACACCTTTAATTTTTAATTTATTTATTTTTATCATTAATTGTGCATGATGTAAAAACTTATTGATTTATTATTTAAATAATTTATTGATTTGCGATGTATATTTATGTAAAATAATTGTATGTAAAAAAATGAACAACGTATTGATTTGCGATATTTTTATATTTATATATTTTATCATTTATTATTTTTCATTATTAATTATTAATTAATTAATTTTCATACTCAAATGTTCACAAAACACTCAAACTTGTACTCTCATGACTAATGATGACTAAATGACCATCTATTAGAGTCATCAATGACCTGTTGACAGTCTGTATGTTAAAAAATAAAAATGAAAAATAATAAAAAAACAATACATCGCTGTTTTGTTTTACGGCTTTTCCAAAAAATCTGTTTTTTAATTGTGCCCATACATTATTGTGGGCTCGATACGTCAACCTTGCACAACTTGTTTCACATCAGTTGTATTTTTAGTTCATTAATGAAATTTGTCACCCCCATAAAGAACAGATGTCGCCGTTGGTAATGAGATAAACATTTTTTTTATTAGAGTTTTTAGAGCAATATTATTTTTAAACCTACGCACGACATTCATTATCAACATTTACACTAGAAAATGCCTGAATTTTTTTTAAAAGTTCTCTTAAAAATTTAAAATGGTATAGTTGGCTGGGGTGGAACCCTGATGGAAGTCTAATATACCACCAGTGGAAATATGTCAGAGAGTAATTATCAAAGTGATTTTGAGGAAACCCTCAATATTCCCAACAAGGGAACTTTTCAACATTTTTAACGTCCTAAATATTAATCAAATCTATAAAAAATTTGCGATTCCTCAAATTCACAAAATGTACATCAATAATAGTACATTTTAATGCTTTACTAATAGACCGAGATCAGCTGGAAATATTTTAAAACCTAAATGTAATACTAGCACAGCCCAACAACATTTCTCCTATCAAGGAGTATCATTCTTTAATGCTCTTCCCAATGAAATGAAGACGGATAAATTATAGAAAATTCAAAACTAAATTGAAAAATCTTCTACAAAAAACAATCAAAATAACGCAATGAAAAAAATCTTACCAAAAACAATCAATATATACATACTTTTAAATGTTATTACAATACATTCTTTATTTTTAATTTTTATAACTTGATTTAACTTTTCCTTGTGTATATCTTATTTACTTAATCTAATGTCTTACATTTTTGTATTGTTTATATCTTACTTACTTAATTTAATGTCTTAATTTTAATAACTTAATTTAATGTTTCTTTGTCTATATCTTACTTATTTAATATAATGTCTTACATTAACGATTACATTAACAATAGATATATACATACGCGACAATGCCTCCACTTCTAAACACGAGAATAAATTCTCATTTAAAAGTGGATAAGCGTGTAATATAAATGTGTATTCATTATATTATAACTCCCTTTATTTTAACTCGTAGCGTCTGGTTGGTTGTTTGACGAAAAAACTTTGGATCGATTTTTAACCCTTTTCCCGTGATCCAATCGAGCTGAAACTTTGCAAGCAGACTCGTGGCGACGATTAAAAAGATCTATCAAATTTTCGTTAAAAAATTAATAATTATAGTATAATTTTGGATTTTTCAAATTTTTAATGGTTTTTTTCATACAACTGAGTAAGTTGTACGAAAATACTCCGACGCGTCTGGCAGACACTATACCTGATAAAATAAGAAAGTGAGTATAATATACGTTTCTATATCTTCACCGGATTAACTGAGACCGACCATCATACACACACCACAGCCAAACTCTCATACCCCCATATCTGTATACAACGTCACGCACAGAATACACACGCACTCCACCCAGCCACAATCCCATACACCTCACTCCACCTCCCCCTCTAACTCCCACTCCTATCCCTCTATTTAATATATGTTCTCTTTATTGCTTGACTTAACATTCTATGCCGTGGATCTCCATAATTGGTCTACGAATTACCCGATACGTTATGTATTACTATAATAAATTGTATACTGTTGAGATTCCCAAAATAAAAAAAATAAAAATTGTTTTTTATGGGCTACCTTTTATCGAAAACAGTCACTCTTGAGTTTGTACATTTACAAATAAATTTAATAAAAAAAAATTAAAAATTAATTTTGTAAGTAATGTATTTTCAACAGTCGCTGTCCCTCCTTTTTAATGTTAATGCCATCCAGTGCTCCTTTTAAGTGACGCGCCTTCCAGGAGCTGGTGTCGGCCAACCCCAACCAGCGCAACTGGCGCGGCATCCTCATCGCGCTGCTGGTGATCGTGACGGTGCTGGCGCTCATCGTCACCTCCGTGGTGCTGCTCACGCCGCCCGAGGAGGGCCCTCGCGTGCGCGGCCGGCGCCTGCGCCTGCAGGACCTGCTGGCCGGGGACCTGCTCCCGCTGCGCTTCAACGGCACCTGGGTCTCCGGTGAGTCCGCTTGCTTTCACCCATTTCCCTTCAGAGAGCCGCACATGCACGTGTGCACAAACACACGCGTCTCTCAGACAACCGGGTCACATCGGACCCCTCGCTCTTACATCGTGTGCACAAACACAGGCGTCTCTCAGAGAACCGGGTCACGTCGGACCCCTCGCTCTTTCATCGTGTACACAACACAGGTGTCTCTTAGAGAACCGGGTCACATCGGACCCCGTGCTCTTTCATCGTGTACACAAACACAAGTGTCTCTCAGACAACCGGGTCAAATCGGACCCCTCGCTCTTTCATCGTGTACACAAACACAGGTGCCTCTCAGACAACCGGGTCAAATCCAAGTCCTGAGGAGCAGCAAATGATCCCAAAACAAATTTTGAAAATGGCAAAATATATATTTTATGTTCAAAGCGTTAACTTTGTGGTTAGACATAATTATTTAATAATTAAAAAACTTTATATTAACCACTTTATCTTCGTTAGGACGGACGTATACTTGGATTAATTACATTGAAGTAAAAATAAATAAACCATGGCATATCGAAAAAAAATTAAGCCGGTTTTAGGTGTGTCCATCTTAAAATCAAGGTAACATATAAAAATCAACAACTGGATCAAAGGTATTAGGGATGAAGATGTAATGCTTCAGAAAAAGAAAGAAAAATGAATTGGTATTTAAAACAATTTCAGTCAGAAAACTTGAATATATCCACTGATCTAATAGGTAATTTGAAGTTTTTCTTTATTTTTCATATTTTATTTAAGATAATCTAAATTGAAATAAATATGAACTATAAATTGGTTTACATTTAGAATTACAGTGAACTTGAGAATCGCTCTTCTCGATATTTGATTTTTTTGGTTAACAGTTTATGATGTCTCACTAAGTTTGATAAAAAAATCGAATAATAAATTTTCAACTGTAATAATATTGAGTGAACGATGGATGATAAAGTAATTACCGTAAAAAAAAATTCAAGTTTGACGTTTTCCGGTAGCGACAACTTTGGTGCAAATTAATATACGAATGGAAATGGCCCGGGTTAAAAAAACTATTTAATGAACACTAACTTTGACATCAAATATCACGTGAATATCATAATATAAAAAATTGCAAAAAATGTTCAAAATCATATTTTTTCCACTTGTATTTAAGCGAATAAATTTTTCATAATCCATATAAATTGGAGTAATAATAATTTAACGTTTCGAAAAAAATGAGTCACAATTATTGAAAAAAAATGCAAATTTTTGGTGTCTAGGTTTACAGGATAACTAGATATAGTTGCTTGAACGACTCAGCTCTGAAGAGTAATCTATCATCTCTGCCTATGCTGAGGTAAAATGGCATGACGGTAAAAAATAAATAAAAAACGTATATTTTGATATATATTAATTATGAATCGAATTGAAACATACTGCATAGGTATATTATAGATATCTCACAAAGACAAAACTGTATTTATTATGGGAAAATAGGTATAGAAGTCATTTGGGTGTACATAGGACTTATGACCTATCTTTATGGTTGGCTTAATACTGTAATAGGTATTTTATTTAATTGTTAAAACGTTTTCGGGATCAATTTCATTATCAATAACAAGTTTTGAACTAATCGGGTGTATGTAATGGTGGGGGGGCTAGGGAGCGGGGTTAGAGTGGGAGGTTGTGGCTGCTATTTGGATGTTAATTATATTTTTATTATTTACTTTATTATTATAAATTTGTAGCTTTCCAAAATATCCATTTTTCTTCCTTTATTGCAATTATTATGATCGAACGTTTCACCCTCCATTTTGGCATGTTCCGTCATTTCTGAATTTATAGAAGAACATAAGAGAGCAATCAAAAACTTCACCTTAAGATTTAATATATTAAAAATGAATTTCCACTATTTTTCACAAAATAACTTAAAACATTTTGAATATTTTGTCGATATTCTGACCAGCACACTCAAGTTTGTTTCTGGATTTGCTCTAACAGAAAAGTAACGTCGGAGGAAGATATATTTTCACTTTAATTCGTGAAGAGATTAAATGATCCGCAGATGTAACAAACTGCATCCAAGTTTTCTTAAGCGAATCTCGGCGTCTCTGATTTCACTTCCGGATAATTCCGTCCTTTTCTGCGGATATAAAAGACCATTAGTATTAAATGGCTTCCGAAGTTCGACGCTGGGGCGGAATTTCCCGTCTCTGAGGTGTATTCGAACACTTCTTCGTCCCATCCAATAGCGATGCGACGCTTCCTAGCGTCATTTAGGAAAATTGAAAGTGCATTTGTATCACGTACATTTTCCAGTGCATTAGACAATTTATAATTGAGTATTATAATTAAAGAAGATTGAAATATGAAAGATCTTGTGAGAGATCGGTAATAAACATTGCAGTTGTCTTGATTATTTTATATTAATAAAATAAAAACGGAATACTTCCATAACACATTCCCAATATTACTAATATCAATATATATATATATATAGATATATATAGATATATATCTATATATATATATATATATATATATATATATATATATATATATATATATAAGAAGCCCGTGTTTCCCTACCCGCCCAGCTTTTTCTACAACCAGCCACAACCACCCAACGGTGGTTATGGTGGTGGATAGCCCTTGGTGTCACATCGAAAATATGCGAGTGTGGTGGGGTGGCTGAGCGTGGGTGGGAGTGGGTGACGAAGATGTGAGATCTAGCACATTATTTTGTTATGGGAAGGCCGAAAATGCTTCAGATTGTTTCAAAATAGGCGCGCCGACTGTGTCGGTGAGTCTAGAAGGTTCCAGAAAAACCTGAAAGTTATATAAGGTTCTAAACTGAGTGGCAAAATGTGTCGGTGTGTCTAGATGGTTCCTGTACATTCGATAAATTTCTTGAAAGTTCTGGAAGGAGAATGTTCTAGAAGGTTCGCGAAAGTTCTATGACGATCCAAACAGTGTACTAAAAATCTACGCGTGCGATTTATAAAAAATCTCAAAATTAATTACTTCATAACGTTTTAACTTTAACTTTTGTCTATGGTTCGCGTCGTATAGATGTTATATCTCTTTTCTATAATATGGATAAAAAAATTCAAATGTCAAAATGCGTGGGGAAATTACAAACTTTCAAACTTCAAAGTGTAATAACTTTTGAAATACCTAACTGCCAGTAAATATGATTTCATTTTTGACATCAGGGCACTCAGCTACACAAGAGTATGTTTTTAAGAAAATCGGAGTGAGGCCATTCAGTAAACTTGTACCAAAAATTATGTCGCGCTCGCACATTTAGTTATTTTAAGCGACAATGTCCTCAAAGACATATCTGCCTTGAAGATTCAAAACTGGAGAGAGCTGGCACAAGACCGCGATGAGTGAAGGAAGACTCTTGAGGAGGCCAAGATCCACCAGGGATTGTAGAGTGACGATAATTATTTTTTTTTAATAGAGATGCGAACGCGGAATGCGTGTCGCATTAATATTCTTACTATTTTCAATATAAGCTAAACGCGTGTGCTCTGAGAATAGGACTAACTTGATGATGTCCTGGAATGGGGCTCGAACCACCGACCATCAGATCACTAGACGAGCGTCATGACCACTACACCAACAAGCTACTCATATAGTTAAAACATAGATTTCGACGTTAGATCAATTAAACAACCCCTTTTTGCAAAATTGGTGAATTTGGCGATTTTCATCAATTAATGTATATTATAGATTTATGTCTCACAGAGACGAAACTGTATTTTTATGGGAATGTAGGTATAGAAGTTTTTTGGATGTACGTAGGACTTACGACCTATCGTATAGTTGGCTTAAGTGATCACTTTACACAATGTAATGCTCGCCATTTCCACCCACGGTAGAATATACCATGTCTACTAATTTTTTGGAAGTTGTATATATTTGAATTGCGTGCCACGTTTAACACGTGTGTTGTAAATATCTTTACATGCATCCTGTACCCAAGCATTTTCATTCTCCCTAAATCCTGATCACTTAAGCCAACCATACGATGGGTCTTAAGCCCTATGTTCACCCAAAAAACTTCTATACCTACTTTCGTCTCTGAGAGATATCTATAATGCATTAATTGATGAATGTCTCTGTGACAAAAACCCGGCACTGTTCTGAAAGATTTGAACAAACTCAAAAATGTTTTGGCGATTTTTATCGGTCGAAAAACCGGCCACAGTATTTTTTCAAGATTTCACTACTCAACCGATATTTGTGGCTTATTTTCAGTAACAACACGCATACATACGTTCTCTATTTTATGTAGATTACAGAGCGGTGTTTATATTACTTTCGTGGAAAGCCCGAACTTATTGTTCAAGAGATAAAGCAGAAAACCTTTTGCGTAAATCTGTATATTGTCCATTATCCTCGGGCTATCAAAAGGTACTCTCTCGGTTTATCATCGGCAATTTGAAGAATATTTTTAGGGCCACTTTTAGAGGTTTAGTCAGGGGGTTGGAGGCAATCGTATATAATAATATATTTATGAATAAAATTAAATTATAAAATACGCAACTATTCAGTTATTTGTAAAAAAAATGTGGTCCATGTCTCAGACTCATGCAGTCTAGAATATTGTTATTTATTTATTACGAAAAAATATCAGAAATTCGGTTTAATAAATAAAATTGAAAAAGAAGAAAACCACGAGTTGGGCTGCTTTTGGCAAACTCAAACATGTCTAGGAGAACAAAGAGATCCCAATTAGCCTAAAAAGAAAAGCCTTTGAATCATGCATACTGACAGTGATGACGTATGGAGTGAAGACTATGGCCCTTACGAAGAAAAGTGTAGAAAAGCTCAAATGCACGCAATGATCCATGGAGAGATCTATGCTTGGAATAAGCCTAAGAGGCGCAGAACTAGAGTAGTGGATATAATGGATCGTGTATCGAAGCTAAAATGCTAATGGGCAGATCACGTTGCAAGGCAGGATGCTACAAGATGTTCTCCCAGAGTTCTGAAATGGAGACCTTGGGAGAATATAAGAAGCATCGGAAGACTTCAAAAAATATGGGCCGACGATATAGCCGCTGTCGGGGGAAAGAAATGCTTACAATTAGCAAATAACAACAACAAATAAAGGAAGAATGGAAGGGTATTGAAGAGGTCTATATCCAGCAGCGGAGAGATAAAGGCTGAAGAAGAATAAATAAAATTTAAAATCAACCCGCGGAGAATAGAACCCCGGTAGGCGAGAATACTCGCCACTTACTGCCGAGGCGATGGTAATACGAATGTCCTTAAAAATGCGTTCATGTGAATCTAGCCTTAGAGGTGGAAGCAAAAAGGTAGTTTAATAGTAGAAATGGAGACAAGATTACTGAACAAGATGACCTTATGGGGGTTACCCTATACACAGCCACGGTCCCGAGCACACCATCAGCACGTTCATTGCATAGCCGCGGATTCATCAGCGGTTCACCCAGCAACACGAGGACGGCGAGGTCGCTGCCCCAGTGCCACACGGTCGCATGCACGCGCCGGGCACGGGCACGGGGCACGGGTGACATCAGCGGGCGTGACGAATACTCCATGCACAATAGACCATACACCCTCGGACGAGAAGGAATCCTTTGTTCACAAATAATCTACAAAGCGGCCCATTTCCCACGTGGGCATGTCAGTCTGCCCCACATCTCCGGCAGGTGGCCGGAGGCTATGGCTCTTAGGGTATCTATCGTTGTTTTTGTAATCATACTTTACTTTAATTTGTACTTGTTTTATCGAGATAATAAATCATCAAATATTCTACGCCTTTGGAGCTTTTTTTGGAATTTTTTGGAAGTTGTATATATTTGAATTGCGTGCCACGTTTAACATGTGTGTTGTAAATATCTTTTCATGCAGCCTGTACCCAAGCATTTTCATTCCCCCTAAATCCTGATCACTTAAGCCAACCATATGATGGGTCTTAAGCCCTATGTTCACCCAAAAAACTTCTATACCTACTTTCCCATAAAAATACAGTTTCGTCTCTGAGAGACATCTATAATTCATTAATTGATGAATGTCTCTGTGACAAAAACCCAGCACTGTTCTGAAAGATTTGAACAAACTCAAAAATGTTTTGGCGATTTTTATCGGTCGAAAAACCGGCCACAGTATTTTTTCAAAATTTCACTACTCAACCAATATTTGTGGCTTATTTTCAGTAACAACACGCATACATACGTTCTCTATTTTATGTAGATTACAGAGCGGTGTTTATATTACTACTCGTGGAAATCCCGAACTTATTGTTGAAGAAATAAAGCAGAAAACCTTTTGCGTAAATCTGTATATTGTCCATTATCCTCGGGCTATCAAAAGGTACTCTCTCGGTTTATCATCGGCAATTTGAAGAATATTTTTAGGGCCACTTTTAGAGGTTTAGTCAGGGGGTTGGAGGCAATCGTATATAATAATATATTTATGAATAAAATTAAATTATAAAATACGCAACTATTCAGTTATTTGTAAAAAAAATGTGGTCCATGTCTCAGACTCATGCAGTCTAGAATATTGTTATTTATTTATTACGAAAAAATATCAGAAATTCGGTTTAATAAATAAAATTGAAAAAGAAGAAAACCACGAGTTGGGCTGCTTTTGGCAAACTCAAACATGTCTAGGAGAACAAAGAGATCCCAATTAGCCTAAAAAGAAAAGCCTTTGAATCATGCATACTGACAGTGATGACGTATGGAGTGAAGACTATGGCCCTTACGAAGAAAAGTGTAGAAAAGCTCAAATGCACGCAATGATCCATGGAGAGATCTATGCTTGGAATAAGCCTAAGAGGCGCAGAACTAGAGTAGTGGATATAATGGATCGTGTATCGAAGCTAAAATGCTAATGGGCAGGGCACGTTGCAAGGCAGGATGCTACAAGATGTTCTCCCAGAGTTCTGAAATGGAGACCTTGGGAGAATATAAGAAGCATCGGAAGACTTCAAAAAATATGGGCCGACGATATAGCCGCTGTCGGGGGAAAGAAATGCTTACAATTAGCAAATAACAACAACAAATAAAGGAAGAATGGAAGGGTATTGAAGAGGTCTATATCCAGCAGCGGAGAGATAAAGGCTGAAGAAGAATAAATAAAATTTAAAATCAACCCGCGGAGAATAGAACCCCAGTAGGCGAGAATACTCGCCACTTACTGCCGAGGCGATGGTAATACGAATGTCCTTAAAAATGCGTTCATGTGAATCTAGCCTTAGAGGTGGAAGCAAAAAGGTAGTTTAATAGTAGAAATGGAGACAAGATTACTGAACAAGATGACCTTATGGGGGTTACCCTATACACAGCCACGGTCCCGAGCACACCATCAGCACGTTCATTGCATAGCCGCGGATTCATCAGCGGTTCACCCAGCAACACGAGGACGGCGAGGTCGCTGCCCCAGTGCCACACGGTCGCATGCACGCGCCGGGCACGGGCACGGGGCACGGGTGACATCAGCGGGCGTGACGAATACTCCATGCACCCTCGGACGAGAAGGAATCCTTTGTTCACAAATAATCTACAAAGCGGCCCATTTCCCACGTGGGCATGTCAGTCTGCCCCACATCTCCGGCAGGTGGCCGGAGGCTATGGCTCTTAGGGTATCTATCGTTGTTTTTGTAATCATACTTTACTTTAATTTGTACTTGTTTTATCGAGATAATAAATCATCAAATATTCTACGCCTTTGGAGCTTTTTCATCGCATGACGGTGGTGACCTTAAAGCAACTGCTCCCAAAGCATCTCCAAACCACTCACAAGTGTAATGAGGGAAACTAACAATGAGAAATTGATGCCTAGAAGAAAACGAACAGCAGTCAGCGCTGGAAAGGATTTATCCCGTTTTAGAGAGGTATCAATTAATAAAATACTCCATCCTTCAGCTCGTCATGAAGGGGAAGATTGAGGGTCGCAGAGGGGTCGGAAGGAGGCGGCATTCCCGGCTTCGGAACATCCGAGAGTGGACCGGGATAAGAAGTGTGGAAGAGCTGTTCCGCACTGCCCTGGACAGGGAAACTTTCTCCCAGATGATCGCCGACGTCTGGGGGACCCGACAGGGCACATTAATTAATAAATAGGGCAATTATTTTGTGGTGAGCACGTTGCGAGTACCTGCAGAGCGATTGAACATACCTGATAGCGATAGAACGATGTCAAGCCAGCCAACGGTACCGATTCACTTTCTTTTCGACTTCAGACAATTTGGATTTGTGCTTAACTTCATTTGCACCGAGTTATTTCAATTAATTATATTTTAATTAATATAAATTAACTTTGTTTAAACCACTTATTTAAGTATATTTTGACCAATCTTTATAATTTGGCTTCAATAAATTCAACGTAAACAGAAAATACGCGTTTTTATTCAATTAACCTAACTGTAATCTTGCTCAAACAAGTGACCAAAATATACGTCACGATATACCAACACGAACGCGGGTTTAAATAAAGTATTAAAAAACATATAAAGCTCATTTGTAATATACTTACAATCACTATCTTTAATCTTTTTGAGAGTACAATCATTTTCACACAATCATAATAGACAAAACTCATCCTCCAAGACTTGGGTCAATCCCACAATAAGCTTCTGTCATCCAAAACCTACACCATTTTGCCAAATAATGGAAAAACTGGGAATAGAAACACAAATTTATGGAAAAGCTCACGCCAACCAGATACCTGTTCTTTGTTCAATTTTATTCTTATTTAATTGTATTCCCTTTATTATTTTCCTTTGCATAATTCTTCTGTTTTTTATTTAAAAAATTGGTAAACGAAGATATATTGTTTTTTAATGATGAAATATTTTTGGCTTTGTAACCTTAATGTAAATCAAGATGAAAAATCAACCCCGCCACGCCGCAGACGCTTCTAAGACACGTGTGCGTGCGGCGGGATGTTCACACAATTCCATGTCACTATCTCCTTGTTGCAGAGCGCCCGGATCATACGCAATTTTCATAGCACAATTTACAAAAGTTTGATGTCGTCACTTATTAGAAATATAAGATTATCAGAACTGCTATTTGTTAAATATTATTTGAAAAAGTGCCATCGTAATCTTTGATTGGTGAGTTGACTCCATGGTAAGAAAAATTCCCTGCTGCGATGCGCGCGTACTTATTACGTAGCTAAAATTTCGAATAGAACGCGCTAAAAGAAGCATAACTTATCAACTTCGTTAAATTAAAATAATGTAGGTAAATTATTATTTTAAAGTGAATACGAAAAAAACAAAAATTCATTCAGAATTCTTCATTTCAATTATTTATTTTAGATACAGCGTATTATGTTTTAAATACAAGACATATATTAAATAATAAATATAAAGTATATTTTTTGTAGTTCTAGTAATATACATGATATAATCTCCAATCCCCAAATAATAATAATTTCGCTGTCCGTCCGTAACTTCCTAGAATCCAATAGCTCTTCTCATTGCATCTTCAAAATTAACATGATTTCATAGTTCTAATTAAATAAAATTAAAACATTAACCTTACGCCTTTTTAATAAAATGCGCCGAAAAATATTTTTAAAATGTATATATTTCAGTTTAATAAGAATTAAAACTAATAAATGCATCCATTACAGTATCGTATCAACTATCCTTAATTTCGATTTTCTATATGTCCGTAGCCGAATTACAACAACAACACTTATAATGACTAGCTGCTAATGATGCCCGAGCGCCCGAGTGAAACACGTCGTCAACGTGCGGCTCATGTTACACGCAAGGGTCGGTATTAATTATTATTATGTACGTGATTTTTCATTTTCGGCGGTTTGTAATAGTCATTAGATACATCAAAATATATAATTATCTATGTAACAATGCCCGTTGTTGTCACTAACGCTACCAGATGGCTCAAATTATAATGAGGTACAAAAAAAAAGATAATTCTCTATTAAATAATGTTCGTCATCAATGTTATCAAAATATACCTATGCATTAGCGAAGGGAAAAACTTCATTTCAAAATGAAGACTACAACACACACACGTTCACCAGTTTGAAAACTACAAAGTGTACACTACAATTGTAGTAAAAACTACTTGAAGTGAAGCAATTGTAGTACTACGAAATGAAGTGAAGTAAATGAAGTGAAGTAATGAAGTAATTGTAGTATTAATGAAGTGAAGTAATGTAATGAAGTAATTGTAGTATTAATGAAGTGAAGTAATGAAATGAAGTAATTGTAATAATAATGAAGTGAAGTAATGAAATGAAGTATTTTTTTCCCAAATAAAAAAAGGTCGCCAGACAGATTTTTTCGTTCGATTCCAAGTAATTTTCAAACCATGAGGGCGGGGGGGGTTGTTACAGTTTCCAAAGATTTCTCCGTTTAGCTACATCAACTTCCCAAAAATTTCTTCAGAAAATTCTTCATATATCTACATCAACTTTCCAAAAATTTCACGTAAAAAATACACTATTTAAAATGTGTTTCTCATACTTTCGATAACTTTGAAGTGTATGTACTTTGTAGTGTTCGCTTTGAAATGAAGTGTACTATTTGAAGTTTATACTTTCAATAACTTTGGTGTTTGTAGTTTGTAGTGTGCACTACACATCAAAATGTGCGAAGTGTGCACATCAATGTAGTGTAGTACTACATTGTAGTAGTGAGTACAGAGCGGACCCATCACTTCTATGCATATTAATTACTGTTCAACATTAAACTCTTTTTATTACTACGTCACCAATGTTATCAAAATATACCTATGCATATTAATTACTGTTCAACATTAAATTACTTTTTTTCGGAAAATGTAACTGAGAAGGAAAAAATTCAAAACAGAGCCACGAGAACTATCTTAAGATGTAACAAATATACAAGAATTAGCGATACGGTAAACCAACTAAAGGTAATGATAATTAGGCAACAAATGATATAAAGTGTACTAGTCTTGATTCGTAAAATAGAAAACCGATTAGTTCCAATGTACATGTATAAAAATATGAAATACAATTTCGAGGTCCACACTTATCCTAAGAGAAGTAGGGAGATTTTATTTAGGCTTCCACAAACGAAACTGGCAGGAACACAAAATAGTTTGTACTATAAATGGCTTAAGGCTTAAGTTGAAAAAAAAAACACAAAAAAATAAAATATATTTAAAAAACAGTCTTTTTTAAAACACAAATTGCAAGTAAACAAACTAACAGATTTTTCTATAATTCTAATTAATTTAAGATAATCGTTTACTTTGTAATATTATTGAATAAAAAGGACATCTCAACAGGCCATTCAGTCATAAAAGACCCACAAAGTGGAGCAATTTTCTTCATTTTTAAAACATCGAAGGTTTGGTAATTTATTAATCAACTATGTAATTTAGTTTGTGACATTTTAACAAGATATTCGTATTTAAAATGTATGTAACCTGGTGAATAAATTTTAAAATGAGATATTTCCCTACAAAAATGTGATAAAAAACGCAAGAGAAGATGTGAGAAAAAATTGTGGAATTAGCTCATTCTGCTAGACGATCGCCTTAAATTGTTCAATGAACTGCTAGCAAACGTGAAAGAAGTGTAAATAATCTCACTACTTTTCGTAGGTTAAGTGCAAAATATGTGAAAAGTAAGTTTAAAGTATGGATCATGTTATGTCGTTTCATGTTTATTTATTTATTTTTTTTTTAAATTTCTTTACTGTGTGCCAGATGTGAAAATATGTTTCTATTTGTGATTATTTAAGTTGATATATTTTTGGAATATTAATGTTTATTTTCCTATGTTAATTTATGTTTTAATTACTAGATGTAAAAACGTATCATTTTTACAACTAAATAAAAATATACACAAACAAACTAAACTGGCTGCCGAAACATATAATAAAAGTACGTCAATGTTGACGGGTTATTGCTAGTCAATATATATATAAAGAAGCCCGTGTTTCCCTATCCGCCAAGTTTTTTTCCACTACCAGGCACAACCACCCACCGGTGGTTATGGCGGTGGATAGCCCTTGGTGTCACATCGAAAATATGCGAGTTTGGTGGGGGTGGCTGTGCGTGGGTGGGAGTGGGTGACGAAAATGTGCTTTCTAGCACATTTTTTGTTATGGGAAGGCCGCAAATACTTCAGATTGTTTCAAAATAGGCGCGCCGACTGCGTTAGTGAGTCTAGAAGGTTTCGAAAAAACCTGTTCTTGAAATTTCTGGAAGAAGAAGGTTCTAGAAAATTCCCGAAAGTTCTATAAGGTTCTAAACTGAGTGGCGGAATGTGTCTGTGTGTCTAGAAGGCTCCTGTACATTCGATAAATTTCTTGAAAGTTATGGAAGGAGAATGTTCTAGAAGGTTCGCGAATGTTCTAGAAGGTAGCTAGTTAAATAATAAAACATTATTATTTGAAACGTATTTTTCCGTTTGGAATGTGACTAGCCGAGAGCTGAGCCCAAAGAACCAACACACGCGCACACGCGATGAGAACAAACCAATCGCTCGCGAGCTGGAAATAGCCGATTGTTCGACTTTAATGACTCCGCGCGACTTCATTTGGTGCCGATGAATTGGCGCTTTTTTGCGGCCGGCATTCGCAGCCCGCTGATTGGCCGATTACCAGATCGGCGGCCGCGCGCAACGAGGTCGCGAGAGACGAACAAACTTCGCGAGACCCGCCGGGGATGACGGGGAAATCGAATAAGGCAATTATACTCCCTTTCTCATTTACTAGTTGAAACATTTTTTTCGCTTAACCTACGCGTTGGGCTTCGGCCGGGCGACGCTACGAAAGGGAGTAATAAAAAATTTACAAAAATACAAAATTCTACTATAATCAGGTTTCGCGTCTGCCAGAAATTAATAAGTTGTATGAAAAAACCATTCCAAATTTGAAAAATCCAAAAATTCCAAAAATCCAAAGATCTTCTTGATCGTCGCCATGAGTCTGCTTGCAAAGTTTCAGCTCGATTGGATCACGGGAAAGGGGTTTAAAATGGATCCAAAGTTTTATCGTCAGACAAGAAGACAAGCAGACGCCACGAGTTGATATAAAGGGAGTAAAAATAATCTGCATCATTAAGAAAGATGAACAAAAAAAATCAAAACCATATTTATTTATTTATTTGTTGGCGCCCGTTATAGGCTTTTACATGTAAATTTTTTGTAATATACAAATATTTATACAAAAACAGTATAAGCGGTACCTACATAAAAGATATAAAAATATAAAAGCAAATCACGTATTATATCAAAAAAAATTAAACATTTTACACATAATTAAAGAAGTATATAGAACAATATCAGGTGTGAACAGTAAAGTATAAAATATGAAAATATTAAATACATGTATAAGTAGTAAAAGATATAAGCAGTAAAATACGATTATAGTAATATAAAGTACAAATGTAAATGTAATAAAGTAATGTGTATATAAAAAGTAATATTACATATCATAACATGTATATAATAATAGTGTAGATTGGTATTGAAATAATATCGTATATCTATATATAGTAACAAAATTTATTTATCAAGATATATTATAGATGTCTCATAGGGACGGAATTATATATTTTTATGGGAAAGCAGATATGGAAGTCTTTGGGTGTTCATAGGGCTTACGACCTATCTTACGGCAGGCTTAAGGGACCACTTTACACAATGTAACGTTCACAATTTCCACCCATGATAAAATATCACGTCTGTCAAATTTTTGGAAGCTGTGTATTTTAAAGTTTTACAACCTGTTTCATATGAATGTTGCAATAATCATTAGCATGTAATTGTGTTCCTGGGACAAAAGCGATATTATAAAATTTATTTATTTATTTACTAACGCCCATCAGGGCTTTTAAAAAAAAGTGTACTTTAAATGAATTAATACCTCAAAAAAAAAATATATAGAAATTGTTAAACAGTGAATACTCAAGAAATACAAACAAGAAAAATATAAAGTAGAAAGCTAATACATAGCAGTAGCATAATTCAAAGAGATGAATATAATATAGACTAATATTTTTTTTATTTAAAGTAGAAATAAGTACACATCAATCGCACAAGCTTAGAAAAACACAGGTAATAGAAATGCTAAAAACAAGGAATCGCGCACATTCCTAATCCCTTGTAATATTATGTCACAACACTATCCAAGGATCGAGAACGGCCTACGGCAATCTAGGGTTATCTACAATATTCAGGAAACCCCTGGCACGACCTAGAAACGACGGGAGCCTTCTCCTTAACACTAGAAAGGAAAATAATCTTTTCGAGAGTTCGAAACCAACGTGCTCACGTATAAATCAAAATACTCAAAACAAAAGCAGAACTACCCTGTCGTATTACTTCCCGATCATTTTCGGCAATCCTGTAATGCGTAGAAACTGATCTCTCTCTCTCTCTCTCTCTCTCTCTCTCTCTGCGAGGCCGGAAGAAAGGAGCACAAAATGGCGCCATCCATCTTATTATTTATCGGTTAATTGTTTCACAATAGATCTGGGAGTGTTTGTGAAAGGCGTATTCAACAACTACGTTTAACGTGAAATTTTCATTATTCCATTTTAACTATGCGGTCAGAAATAGAAAGATGGAGAGAATGTTCACGAATAATTTCAACATCCCTATCCGATCAATGAGATCTCCAAGCACACCAAAAAATGGTACCTCTCCCCTTCCTAGAATAATCAATTACTAGAACAAGGAAAATCGCTCGTCCAAAAGAGCTCGCCAGAAAAGATAAAAATAAATAAAATGTTTTTTTTTCAAAAACAATTTAATGCTGACATTATTTATATATAATTAATAAAAATAAGCTTTGATTTCACCCCCTTTTGTTTGAAAAAAAAATCAATATGTTTCAGAGCCCATGGCCTCTCTTCGTCAGGATACAATTGTACACGAACAAATTAAATTCAAAAATCGAAGTATAGACAATCAAAATATAGAAAAACGAGCTTTCTTTACTAATTATAAATTTTTAAAAAAAGTATTAAATAAGAAGGATAAGGATATATTTTTTTTTAAATAGGGTGTTTATAAATTGATCTGCAATGATTGTGATTATTTTTATATAGAAAAAACATGTAGAAATTCTAAAATTAGAGTTAAGGAACACTTAAGATGTTTAAATAATTATTCCGAATTTACTTACCAACTTTTGGCTATGGATCATTCTTTTGATATTTATAAGGGTTTACAAATTTTAGATTAATTTAGAAGTATCAACAACCGGCGAGCTTGCATGCGAAGATGTATGAATGTGGATGAGGCGAGAGTTATATGTCAGGACAGAAGAGTGTGGCGCTCTATCCTCTCTGCCTACCCCCACGGGAAAGGGAGTGACGGTAAGTAAGTTAGTTAGTTAGTTACTAATTTTTACATAATTAGATGTTATTTTTATTTCCTCTTTATATCATATATATCGTATAATATGTACTGCTAACGCCATCTATCCTATACTATTTGTAGGTTCCTTTGAAAGAGTAATTGTAACAAAATTGTTATTGTAATTACAGTTTTATAATAAAACCTCTTTCGTTCAGTCTCCTCAAAAACTCGTATTTAATTAATTTATTTTATTTTATTTGTTTATTTCTATTTAATTCATATATAAAACTTCGGTTGGACTATGCCTGTCTCACTAGAAATATCTGTGTTAAGACAGGCATAGTTTACAATAGTGTGTATTTATAATATTATAATATTAGTAACATATTAGAAAATATATCATATATATGAGGTTATAGTGTGTTTGTGCAAGTGTGCCTATTTTATCTCTCCCCTTGTTTCGGATCCACTGTTTTATTTTGTATTTTATGTTAGGGTTGTAAATTGTGGTTAGCCCGGATGATTTTAATTCATCAAGCATGCAATTAAGTAATTTGGGTCCAAAATAGTTATAGCTCCTTTTTCCATACGTGGTATGTAACCTTGGGATTTGTAGATTGAGTTTGTTTGACCGTGTGGTAATTATTTTTTGAGTTGGTTTAAACTGTGTATTGTTGTGTTTGTATGTGTATTTAAGAGTAGTATTCGCATAAATTTGTTTTATATCGAATACATCGAAATTGTTGAATATTTCATCTGTCCTTGTTAAAATTGAGGTTTTAAAGATTACTTTTATAGCAATTTTTTGAGTTGCAATAATTGGATTGAGTGCACCCATGGTTGCTCCTCCCCGTGCAATTATTCCGTGTTATATTTATAACAGTAAATTGAATATGATAAATAACCAAATTTACAAATAGTTATCTTTTAAATTTATTTTCATGTTATGTAGGTACTTTATCTTATTAATTTTCCATATATAATTTTTTCTATATTGTAGTTTTTTATGCTTTGATTTTTGGGCGTAGGTACTAACTAATTTATAGTAGTATCCTGACGAAGGGGCCATGGGCTATGAAAGATATTGATATTTTTTTTAATGCAAAAGTGCTGAAAAGTTTATTTTTATTAATTATATAAATAAAATGATTTAAAATATATTTTCTCGTTACCGTGTGCCGTTCATATTAACTTTTTAAAAACATTCATTACAAACTGGGATCAACTTCTTAAGCTAATTAATTAATTAACTAACTCAGCGAAACTTTGAGAAGATGGAAAATGAAGGGTGATGAAGATTGAACGCAGTGACTCGAACTAATATTTATAATTAGGTTGATTTTCATACCTGTCCTTTCATCAGGATACAATGTATACCAAAAATCAAAAATCGAAGTATAGACAGTAACAAAATAAAAGTAAATTATAAAAAGTTAATTTATAAAATCAAAAAACCCGCCTGCGTAAAAAGTGAAATTTGAATAAAAAAATAAAAAGACGAAACTTCGTAAAAAGTGAACTTTAAACAAAAAAAAATAAAAAGACCAAACTTCGTAAAAAAAGAACTTTTATTAAAAACTGAAAATAATGAAACTACGAGCAGTCTAGAATTCTAGTAATCAATATCAATATATATATATATATATATATATATAAAGAAACCCGTGTTTCCTTATCCGCCAAGTTTCCTCCACAACCAGCCACAACCAGCCACAACCACCCACCGGTGGTTATAGTGGTGGATAGCCCTTGGTGTCACATCGAGAATATGCGAGTTTGGTGGGGGTGGCTGAGCGTGGGTGGGAGTGGATGACGAAAATGTGCTTTCTAGCACATTGTTTTGTTATGAGAAGGCCGCAAATGCTTCAGATTGTTTCAAAATAGGCGCGCCGACTGTGTCGGTGAGTCTAGAAGGTTCCGGAAAAACCTGCTCTTGAAATTTCTGGAAGAAAAACGTTCTAGAAAACTCCCGAAAGTTCTATAAGGTTCTAAATTGAGAGGCGGAATATGTCGGTGTGTCTAGAAGGTTCTTGTAAATTCAGTAAATTTCTTGAAAGTTCTGGAAGGAGAATGTTCTAGAAGGTTCGCGAAAGCTCTATGACGATCCAAACCGTGTACTAAAAATATACGCGTGTGAAGCCGCGCAGGCACAGCTAGTATTGAATAACTACACCATTGAAATAGTTTCATGGTCGATACACACATAAAACAAATAATAAATTCTAATGCCGACCATAGTGACGGTCGGGACCCATTAAAAATCTAGACCGGGTCCCGACCGTTAATCACTTTCTTTTCAATTTTTATTTTTTTATTTAAATTTCACTTTTTACGCAGTTTGGTTTTTTTATTTTTTAAATTAGATTCTTTTAATTTACACTTTTTACTTAGGATTATATATAAGACGGTAATTTTTTATTATTTACTTATTCCTAATTAGGTTATTTCTCACTGGATTAAGGGGGGGATAAGGTTAATTCGTACAAAAAAGGCATGTTTTTGTGAATTTTTTGTGACGACACAGTTAAAAACACTTTATTAAAACCAATGGTACATTAAAGTAGGACATTTGAAAAATATTGTGTACAATTTTCAAGAAGAAATATTTAAAAATACGGCAATGGCAGCAATTATTCGGACGTGTCTCGGAAAAAAGTAGAATTGCGGTGTCCATCATAACTTGGTGCTAGATCATCTGAAATCAAAAAATCAAAGTTCATTCGTTAGATAATAGATTTTTCCAAGTAACGCTGGGAGGGTTTTTTGAAATTTCAATTTTTCAATTTTTTGGAACACTTTGAAGGGAAAAACGCGATTTTTTGCGAAAAATATCGACTAATTTGTTATTAAAAAATATAAATTAATAACAAATTTGAAAAAAACTCGACAGAGTTACCTCGTAAATTATGTACAGAAATAGTGTTCAAAATTTCAAAAGGATCGGTGCAGCAGTTTTGAAGTTATGATGGACACCGACTTTGATAACGTGAGATGTGGGGAAAACGTTTTAAAGTTTTGCACAATGTAAAATTCAAAATAAAACTGAACACTTATTTTATACTTACACATAATCGTCGATGCCATGTTCACACAGCAAAGAGCTTTCATCATCAGCATCTTTTTGTCCTTGTCTACGCAAAATTCTTCCAATACAATAGCACGTCCGGTAGTCCTCAGGTGAGCGCGTTTCTTAGCTGCCCGAGCAGGTCAGTCTGAGTATCGCTCAAATGTTCATAATTTCGTCAATTTTGCTCCGATTGACTTGAAATTTTGACACAATATTCTTGCAATGTTATACATTCATTTAAAAATGAAATGCAAAAAAAAAACTTAAAAACCTTACCCCCCCCCCTTAAGTAAATCTTTATATAACGGTCGTTAAAATTATCTTTCAAAGCAATAATATTCTTTCTTTTTCGGTTGGTCATTCGATTTTAAGAATTATATTGAATTACATTACGATAATTATTTTTCTCTTCGATAAGGCCTAATTATGCTATAATATAAGAACTTTATAACAGTTTTATTTTAAGTACCCATTGATAATTTAAGTGAGAATGGTTGCTAATCAAATTTAAATCGTTATCGATCCTAAATGAGCATTCGAAATGAAAAATGATAAGAGAAACCTTAAGATGATTTTCAAAAACCTATTCAATGATACCCGAATTACCGGCAAAAATGGTACAAGAAATTATTTTCTTAAAATAATTGAATGACACTACTATTGATTGTTATTTCACTTCAAGTTATCTTCAAAATACGAATTATTTATGAATATTTTAATGGTATTAATCTGACTCTAAAAAGCGTCGAAAAATACAAACTTTTAATGTTTATTCATTGAAAATTGAGCACTGTATACGGATGATACAACTAAATTCACATGTTCATCACTTCATTTTATGTAATTAAACTCACAATTATTTTATTAGATCACTTTTTAATATTCGCTAGAATAGATGTATGTTCTTAGAAGATCGCAAAGAACAAAATTACTTTGCTATATTACATTTCAAGTAACAATAATAATTAAAAGTGTGAGTGTTGTGACATGTTGTTTTTAAATACAATACATGGCGACTTATTTTTTAATTCAACTCGATTTGTGATATTTGTCAGTAATTTTTATTAACATCATGCGGTGTCTTATCGAACTGAATTATAATGCAGGAAAGGTATGCTTTAACAAGTCAATATTAATTTGTTTTAACATTTCTAAATATTTACGTTATATTGTGAAATACTGACCTCATTTCCTTCCATCTATATCCTCTTTGAAGCAAAATGTCTGTAATATTTATCAACCATTTATTCTACTGTGCCATGTATTCATCACGTATTATTATAATATAATTTATTCTGCACTGTAAAATTAATGACACACAAAACACAGTAAACCGCGCTGTCAAGTACCTATTACTAATACGTAAGTAATAATGTTTTGTTCAAATATTCATAGATTCGATGTTGTCCACTCGTAAGCTAAACAATTTCAAATTTTATATGTTTATTACATGTTTTCCTAGGTATTTCGCGCACTTTTAATGTTATCAATAACACGTAAGTTGATCAATTATTGTTTAAAACTGAAAAATGCAATGACACAACCGTCCAAATATTAGGCCCTTACATATGAAATTGGCGTTTAGTATGGGAGGAACATAAAGCCGATTTTTTTATTTATTATAATATATTTATTTAATCAAAGTATGTACCATTGCTATCTATGCACTTTTGCCATCTCTTAGGTAGTTCATCGATCCCTTTACTAAAAAAAACCATTCGGACGGGAATCAATAAAATCTTTGAAGGCGGTTTGGACTGCCCCATCGGAGTTGAATTTTTTCCTTTGCAAGAAATTTCGAAAAAAATGGTAATCTGTTGGGGCAAGGTCCGGAGAGTACGGTGGATGTCTTGGACATTCCAATTGAAGCTTCTCTAATTCGGTAGCCGTCTGTTGTGCAGTGTGTGGTCTAGCGTTATCATAAAGCAACAGTGGCCTAGAGCGATTAACCAGCCTCGGTTGTTTAGCAGCTAGCTTTTCCATCATGGTTTGCAGTTGCTGACAATAGACATCTGCCGTAATCGTCTGGCCAGATTTAAGAAAGCTGTAGTGAACGACACCAGCACTGGTCCACCAAACGCTCACAAGTAACTTTTTTGGAGTCAATTTTCGCTTGGGGCATGGTTTGGCTGGTTCGGCAGGGTTCAGCCATTGCGATGAGCGCTTCCGATTATCGTACAGGATCCACTTTTCATCACAGGTAATGATTCGATTTAAAATCCCTTCATTATTGTGCCGGTTGAGTAATGCAACGCAGCAGTCAACGCGCGTTTGTTGATTTGCTTCACTCAATTCGTGAGGTACCCACCTTTCAAGCTTTTTCACCTTACCAATTTGCTTCAAGTGGATTAAAACAGTTTTATCACTAACACCGCAGCCTGCAGCTAACTCGGATGTGGTTTGCGATGGATCCGCTTCCACAATAGCCTTCAATTCTTCATTATCAACTTTGGTCTCCGGCCGTCCACGGGGATTGTTCTGCAGGTCGAAATTTCCAAAACGAAAACGTTGGAACCAAAAACGCACTGTGTTTTCTTTTGCGGCACCGTCGTCATATACATCATTAATCCTTCGAGCCGTTTCTGCAGCACTGGTGCCACGATGGAACTCGTACTCGTAAATAACGCGATATTTCAAGTTTTTCATTTTGTAAACTGAGTGACGCAAAGAAAAAAACAATTGAGGAAAAAACAAATGAATTATAATTTTCAAAACACAAATACATGAGTAAATAGCTGTATAAATTTGGATTTGGAATTCCTAACCAAAGAGAAGATATTTGAGATCAAATTTGCCAGTACGGCAAAACGCCAATTTCATATGTAAGGACCTAATATTTCACGATTTCGCTTTTCACAACATAAAGGAATCTGTTTTACCGACGCCAAACTGCATTACCGACGAAATGTGCGACTGTCATCCAGCGATGTCGTTGTCTTGTCTCCCTTCAGTTGTATTCGTGCGGAAAATATTCAAATTCCCAAACAATCGAAAAAGTAATATCGTATCGAACGTTGTGGCACAGACTACAAAATAATGTAATGCTCACAGTTTTCCTCGAATATTTTCTCGTAAATATCTGCGATGCCTCCATAAAATAAATTGATAATCTCCTTTGGACCGCTCCGTATCCCACGACTTGGGATTGTTATTGGAATGAAATTCATATTGGTATTTGAGGTTAGTAATTGGTATCCGATTCTCGCAAAGTTTTACATAAATTTAAGAAATTACCGGATCAGAAAGATCCCGGATTACGAATATTCGTACAGGATGAATTGCAAATGGATTCCTGTGAAAACGTTAATGAAATGGCACTGGATAAATGTAAATCGGCTAACAGAAAGCGGGAGAGTATTTTTATTTCTTTCCTGGTAAGTTATTTTAACACACCCGTATATTTTTTACGATTACTTTTAAGTATCTTTTAAAAAATAGACGTAATCTGTGAACGAGATTGTAAAGTAAAATCTGCATTGCTATGTATCGTGTAATATTTAAAAATAATTCGGTGTACGCACCAGAATTGCAAATTCTGTACATTTTGAATACTACATTTTCTCACGTACATATTATTATATTGTAGTAATTTTAGTATGATGCCGTAAAAAAAGAAATTATATGATCAAACATAATAATTTTGTTGTCTGTCTGTCTATCTGCCTGTTTGTCGTAAAGACTGTTAATTGCTAGAATTAAAACTTTAGATAATAAGAGATTGAGGCCGGAATTCAGAGTTAATACTTAGATGATTGAAAGGTTCAGGTACGCCTTATAAGTGTTATTTTGTACTGAAAATTACGTACCTTTAAATCATTTAAGTATTGACTTTGAATTTGGGCCTTACACACAATCAGCGCGCGGCATACGGTCACGCAAGGCTAGTCGTTATTATTATTTCCAGTGGTTTTTCACGGGTGTATGGCTTGTCTCTTAATATTTCTGTAACCACATCCCTTACAAAATTTTTTGAAAGCACGAACCGTTTAAAAAAAAAACATTATTTTTGGGCTTTGGTATTACGCGGCACAAAAATTTTTTCGGAAGCTCTCAAATCCACTTAGGGGAGAGGTGGATGGTTTGAACGCGGGGAGCGTTTGAACAGCCAAAATATTTTGGCCAAATATTTTTTTCTGATACATTTACGTATTTTTTCCCTAAGGCAACATTATTATCTACAGCTGTCACAAAAGCGACACGATTTTTAATTCACTTTGCTTGTAGAGGTGATCGTCGGTGCGCGTGCGTTTTGGTAAAATAAAAGGAAGGTATTTAAAGGACATTTCTAAAATTCTCAGTCCATCTGTTTCCGCCGTGAAATCATTTTGTTAACAAATATCTTACATAGATATACAGGTAAGTAGTGTTGTTGAAAACTCATTTTCAAAACATATAAAGCCATGTATTCACTAGGGGACAAATCGCGAAACATTCCGCTCGGCATGTCGCATCAACATCTACCCTCATGTTTCGGGGACAATGACGCGGTCATTTGACGTGTACACACCGGGACTCGCATATCTTGTCGCAGAAATGTCATCCGATGAGGTTATAATGACAGCTGCAGTATCTCATTTGGCGAAAACGGGGTTCCGCGCAATTCGAAATGTTTTTTTGGGTCGCAATTTCAAATTAACGAGGTTTTACTGTAGTAAATTGAATATTATTAAAAACAAGGTCCTTTTTGCAAATAATTATTGTTTTCCACACGTCACAGAAATGCCGCCCTGTGAGGTTATGATGACAACTGCGTATCTGTTTATGTTAATGAGTTTATCGAAACGTAAGAGGAAAAAAAAGAGGAGAATGCGAAATTATTTACTGCAAAGAGAAAGAAGGACGGACATTCTATGCGATCTTCGATCGATACAGCTCGATGGGTTCAAGAACAATTTCGTTCCCCCACATTGTCATCTTGACAGATACAGCGCATGCGTATTCACTTGTAAACATACCACGTGGTACTGACGCTCCTCGTAATGTTGCAGTGAGCTCGCTCGGGTACCGTGCGCATGGCAACGTTGCCATGGCACGTAGAAATGCCGCGCTATGTTGTGCGCGACGTCGCGGAACAGTGCACGACGTTGCAACATCACGTAGACTCTATGACGCGCGTGCTGCTGAGGGACAATTTGTCCCCTAGTGAATACATGGCTTAAATTAAACATTTTTAAATAATGACACCCTGGGGAGGCTTTGAACACAGTTGATGGGGAGCCTTTGAACACTTCAAAACCTCCTTAATATGTTAAAAACCATTTGATAGATTATATATTGTTATATATAGATCCTTGTCAACATTATGCATAAAGTATATAATAACAAAGGCACCAGAGATGAGAGTTCGGAAGCTAAAATGCAAAAGACAATGGAAGACGTCTTGGAACGCAAAATGTATCTACGAATTAATAACATAAAGCATACCGAACGCAATAACACAAAGCATACTGCATTATTTATAGACCTAAAAACAAGCATTTACAGAAAGATTATTCTTGAAAGTATAACACAAAACAAATTTTCAGTAATACTGAAGAAAAAATGTAAGAAGTATATTTAAGAAGTTCAAGAATGAATTATGGTCTAACTTGTGTTATAGCACGCAAACTTGCTTTACAATATGCAATTAAGCTGGGAAAGACGATTCCAATTTCATGGCAGCACGATGTATCGGCTGGTATAGAATCGATGAAAGATTTTATGCTTCGTCATTTTAAATTAAATTTCCTAATATTAATTTTTCTTCATACAGTATGCGATAAAATTACAATTTTCTGTATTTACATATTTTTGTGATTTTTTTTTGTTTATCTGTTCAATATTAAAATGACTACGATAATATATTAGTCTTTCTCTTCTATTTTATATTTTTCTTTTATTTATACTTGAAAAATAATCTACTTTTAAGCGATGTTCAAAGCCTCCCCCATTTTGTTAAAATCTACCACAGGTTTGGGAAGGTTTGAACAAAATTCGTCTTGTCATAGAAAGCTGTTAATGTTTTCTAAATGGAATTTCGGGAAATATAAATCCATTTAAAACTGTCAAGTAAGCCTGTGGCTAGTGTTAGTAGTAAAAATAACATGCGAAATGCTTACAATATCAAAAATATTTTAGAAAGAATAAATATTGTTCAAACCATCCACCCTCTCCCCTAATCTAGTTGAAATCTTCGCTATCCGATTACTGCGAATAATCCGCTAACAAAACTTCAGCTGTTCTTGTGGGGATTATTATAATTGAGTTTGGTTTGCTGACTTTAACAATATTTTTTTATTAAATAATCCGCGAGGCCGTAGGCGTCCTTGCAAGACTAGATCGCTATCTAATTACTGAAATTTCTTATTTTTATTATTCGTATGGCCTCACGATCAGCCCGAAGCCGTAATAAACTTTGTGTACGTGAGTTTAATTATGATTTTATATTTTACTACTCAAGATTCGGGATCAGAATCTCTCATCCATAAATGTTTGTTTCCCCCCACAAATTCATTTTCAACTTAATCATTAACCCGTGCAACGCCGGGTACGCACAGCCAGTAATTAATAAATGAGTAGCTTGTTGTTCTTGTGGTTAGGACTCTCGCCTCGTGATCCAAAGAATTTCATCATTTGGATACCATATAATCGGCCCGATTCTGAAAATAACAATGTCTGGATCTTTAAGATCTTTATCCCAACACTTAATAGACGATAATAAAAATTAAAAATGTTCAGAGCGGATTTTGTAATTCTACGGCTCAAATACACTGTATTAATAGATGATATAAGAAAGATTGTTTCTTAGAAACGTATTCATTTCTTCATCCACAGCGTCTAGATGAAATATCATGGCTAAACTTGTCGAAACCGCGTTCGGCGTTACTGCGTATTCAAATCTTCCCATCTTGACATTTTTTGACAGATATGTCTGGATCTTTAAGATCTTTATCCCAACACTTAATAGACGATAATAAAAAATAAAAATAAACGAGACATAGCTTTACGTCGGTGTTTGTTTCTGTAAGTTTCTACATGAGATAGATATAGAGGGAGGGAGAAAGATGTAAATTGTTATCTGTCAAAAATCAAGATGTGAAGATTTGAGTACGCGGTAATGCCGAACACGGCCATGACAAGTTTAGCCATGATATTTCATCTGGACGCTGTCGATGAAGAAATGAATACGTTTGTAAGAAACAATCTTTCTTATACCATCTTTTAATACAGTGTATTTGAGCCGTTGAATTACAAAATCCGCTCTGGACATTTTTAATTTTTATTATCGTCTATTAAGTGTTGGGATAAAGATCTTAAAGATCCAGACATTGTTATTTTCAGAATACGGATGAATATCTACAATACTTTTTCCCAGACATTAGGGACGCACTATACAAAAAAGCCGGCCTGTTTTGTAAAAAAACGAATGAACGTCAAAATATGCGAATGTGCTGTTACGTGTTAAACGTCAGATTGACATAAAACTTGATGCCTGACGTCACTTGTGAAAATACTCGTTTTGGCAGGAGTTTAAAATCGTGATGTTCAAAATCTTTTTCATAAACGTATTTTCTAATCCAAAGTTAAGATTTTTCTACTAAAAAATGTGAAATTATTACCCTATTGTGTTCTTAGAATATACATACCTTGTAATAAAACTATTATTTACACTGTTTTGATTTATACTCTCCATTTTGAGTCCAAGAACGCTTCTTAAGCGCAAGTTAAACTAATAAACCGCTAATAAGCGTCTAATCGTGCTAATTATATATAAATATAGCACTTGTCTAAGACCACTTGTGAGTTTATGACTACACAACTAGTTTCGACAACTTCAGTTGTCATATATTTTTTATTTTTTTTTATGTATTTATTTAATTTATGGTACAAATACAATTCTTATATATAACATATCAGATTAAACATTTTTTTTAAATACTTGGTAGTCATGTAGACCTCATCAGTGAAGAGAAGCTCTTGAGTCTGATGAGGGAGCCACAGTTCTTATTCCTTGTTATAATATATAGGTACATAGCGTATACAAGTTGTTTATTAATACAGTAAAAAGGTAAATTGGTAATGAAAGTATAGGAGTTATTTTGAAACAAGCTATATGTTTAAATGATTTATGAATCTAAGTTTGATTTTAGGAAAATTTTAATTTTTTTGATTTGCTCTGAGAGGTTACTGATGCATCGTATCTTGATAGGTAAGTTATTATAGTAATTAATGGCCTTATAAATATAGTGATGCTGCATTTGGGTTGTTTTACATTTAAGCATTATGAATTAGTTTCCATTTCTCATAAGTTTGAAATATTCCTGGTTTTCTGTAAGGTTTTTTACTTTACACATTTTTAATATGGAAACTTGCTTGAAAATATCATCTACGTTTGGTACTGGAAACAATTTAAAGAGATCTTTTGTTGGAAATGTAGATTTTTGTTTTCAGTATTACTTTAATGATAATCCTTTGTGATATTTTTACTGAGTTAATGTTTTTCTTATAACAACCTCCCCATCCGATAACACCGTATATGAGTAGAGAGTGAACAATGGCGTAATAAACATTTTTAATAATTTTTGTACTTAAAATATTTCTTAATCTAACGAATATGTAGATACGTTTCCTTATTCTTTTTACTAGTTCGATGATGTGTCCATTCCACTGGAGGTGTTGATCAATGATCACACCGAGGTATTTTGTTTCGGAGGTGGAGTTGATTAATGTACAATTATTGTTAGGTAGTTAACAGTTCGTATTACATTTTTGCTCATGGATTATAATTTTGTTGTTATGTATAGGTATTTTTTTAAAGAAAATAGTATGTATGTAGTTTTTTTGGCGTTGAGTGTCAGTAGGTTGCTGTCAAACCATGATATAAATGTTTATGTTTATGTTTATATAATCACCCGTTGATGACAACAACTGAAGTTGTAGAAACTAGTCGTGTAGTCATAAACTCACAAGTGATCTTAGACAAGGGCTATATTTATATATAATTATAATATGTCATTCCACAAAGTTAACGCCAATTCAATAAATAATTTAATTTAATTTAAGGCCTGACGCGAGCACTCAAGTGCGAATTTAAATAAATAACAAATCACCGCCTTCTATATAATTTAACGTAACTCTTAGCGAAATGTCGCCGAGCAAAAGTTGAAGCGTTAATTATTTACGATCTGACCCACGGTGAAGAAAGACGATTTGAAATTTACGCTTTCGCACATAAAGAAGTTGACACAAACTTTTGCGAATAAAATCCAACAGCCGAAAGCTGCCGAGCAAAACTTGGAACAATTGATATCAAACGCGAGTTTTAATTACCTCTAACAATTGCGTCTAAAAGACGGCCATCTGCGTCAGATCCAACCAGGCGTGCGGGAATTTTTTTCCGAGTCCACGATAATATAAATGAACGTTACCACTTCTATTTTAAGCCATATATTCACTAGGGGACAAATTTCCCCTCAACATCACGCGCGGTATAGAGTCTACGTGACGTTGCAACGTCGCGCACTGTTTCGCGACGTCGCGCACAACATAGCGAGACATTTCTACGTGCCGTGGCAACGTTTCCATGCGCACGGTACCCGAGCGAGCTCACCGCAACATGCGCCGCGCGTCAGTACCACGTGTTATGTTTACTAGTGAATGCGCATGCGCTGTATCCATCATCATGACATTAGTGTGGGAAAACGAAATTGTTCTCCAACTCATCGAGCTCTACCAAAGCCATACAATGTTGTGGGACACTTCAAACCGTGAATATAAAAAAAAAATAAAGAAAAACGACGCGTGGGAGAGCATAGCAAAAGATCCGTCAGAAATTCGAGACACGCGTACGATTCGACATACGCAGCTGTCATCATAACCTTATCGGCGACATTTTCGCGACAAATTATATGTCAGTCCCAGTGTGTACACGTCAAATGACCGCGTCGTTGTCCCCGAAACATGAGCGTAGATGTTGATGCGGCATGCCGTGCGGAATGTTTCGGTTTTTCCCCTAGTGAATAAATGGCTTTATACTTCTTCTTCTTCATATACCCCTTATACTGTTGGGTCTGGGTCCCTGCACTGCATAAAAGGTTCCAACTTTTCCTATCTTGGGCTTCGTTCTCCACCTCAGCCCGATTTAGATGCAACCTCACTTCGCAGCAGTCCTCCAACTGTTTCCGCCAGCTCCTCCTACGTGGTCCCTTGGCCTACTGCATTTTGGTTTTGCCTGCAATATCCGCTTTGGCAGTCTATTTGCCGGCATCTGCAAGATATGCCCCAGCCACCATAAAGATACTGATACATATGCTTATTTTTGAGCATGCTCAAAACTAGCATTCTCTAACAACTGTACACTTGCTCGTTATTAGTATGCTTATATAAAACATGTTCATGAATGAACACGCTCAAAGCTAACAATCAAATGCACATGCTTATTACTGGCATGCTCTTTTCGAAATTCAAGTGAATCAATAAATCAAAACAGTTCCCGAGTTTCCATTCGCACATTTTTGATTTTAGTTTTTATAATTTTTATTGTAAGCTTTGAATCATTCTTGTCTTTTAATAAAGTCTCATAAGTATTATTTCTTGCTTTAATGTAATAGCGGTGAACGAGTATTTCACAGACATTCGTGATTCATATAACAAGTCACGAAAAGTAATGTTTTGTCATCTCCCCAATGCGCCATATTTGTTTCATCTGTCGCGAACTGAGAAGATCGCATCGATAACCGATACTATAGCTATACCGCATTCAAAAGAATGTGCGCAAAAATATGTGTATTGTTACGATGCAAAAAAGAATATAAAAGAAGTTTTTCTAGTAAGTAAGTAACCTTTTTTAAACTAAAAAGTGTATATTTATTTGGAATATTATATTAAGGCTTGTAATACGGGCTTGCCAGGCAACTTTCCCCCTGCTTCCTTCTTACTGGACAAAGCTAGGAATGGTCTTTTGATTGAGGTCGAACTATAGCCGCGATAACTAATTTTGCTTTTTACTGGCATCGGATACAGAATAGTTACAGATATGTGATTCCATAACCAAAACGAGCGGTAGTGTAGCAAGAAATGAACCACTCCATACAATTACTATTATTTTAGAATTTTATTCATATTGATTATTGATTGAACGTTGAAATTGGTATATATATATACGTATGTTATTAATTGTCGATTTTTTATGGTATATTTTATTTTAACTATTTAATAGCTGTTCTTTTCCCTTTTCTACTTTTTTCTTTATTATTTTAATTATTTCTCTTTTTCTTTTTCTCCTTTTTTATATTTTCTCTCCATGCGCCTCAATATAACCTACCTGTATGTAATTTGTAATCTATATGGCGGACCAGGTCTTGCACTAACAACCTGGTTACGCTGGAATTAACATTATTATTAGTGTTATATGTGTAGAGTACACGAGCATTAAATATGTCAACAGATCTATATTGATTACCCAGGCAGTGCAATCTTCATTATATGTACAGGTGCATTCATAATACATTTAGTGCACTGGTACCTACATAAAATATCTCAACTTGTCGCGAAACAAGGCGATGATCCATCATATCGTTAGTATTTTTATACAGATTAATTAAATCACTTACTGTTCTCCTATACGATAGCTTCGCTAAGTTATGCATACTTTTTCTTCAAAAACAATAATTAAATTTCTTAAAAAAAAAATACTCGTTAAGAAATCATAAATTAACTATTCATTTGAAGAAGTCTTGCATCATTTGATGAAGAAATAACATACGCTTCCGCTAATTTTTTTTTCGTTTCTGTTCCCCTGGTATCACGGGTGTCGACTTCTGAATAAATAAGTTTCACTTCAAAGGGCTGAAGCGAGAGGTGTGAAGGATTGAATAATATTACTGTTTGGGAGGGAAAATTTTTTAAGCGGAAAACGTTACACATTTATATGATTACATCTGGTAGTCAGAGGCGTGTTCCATTCGCCTTCGAATTAATAATGCAACGCGCGTATCGCCTCTGTACTGCGTGTATGTGTTCACCTGTTCAGCGAAGAAAGGTTTTTTTCATTAAATACATGTTTTTATGAATATTACAGAGTACAGAGTTACAAGGTTTTTTTATGAATATTACATATATGTTAATAATTACGACACTAACGTATGGAAGTGAAGCCTGGAGCTGGCAGAAGAGGAACGAAAGTAGATTGAATGCAGCGGCGATGAGATCCCTTAGACGTGTGGCAAATCCATTTATGATAGAGTAAAGAATGAAGATATTAGGAATGAATGTAAAGCTGATCGTAGCATAATGCATAGAATAAAAATAGGGTCGCTCAGGTGGTTTGGGCATGTTGAGCGAATGAATGAGGAAAGAATGGTAAGAAAGATATATGATGCAAGTGTTGACGACGCCAGAAAGAGAGGGCGACCACGGAAGACGCGGAATGACCAGATTAACCAAATACTGGAAGATGGTCCTGTTAGAAGCCTGAACGACCGTCGAGTTTTCATGCGAAGATGTATGAATGTAGACGAAGCGAAAGTTGTATGTCAGGACAGGAGAGTATGGCGGTCTATCCTCTCTGCCTATCCCCCACGGAGAAACGGCGTGATGGTAAGTTAGTTAGTTAGTTAATAATTATGTATTATAGCTTCAACAAAGTGCATATAATTTACGACCTCGGAAGAAATAGTCAGTTCGGCCTACACCTCCGACGTGACAGGACGCTCTCCCGATGACGCTGAATAAGACTTCTTAAAACCAAATTATTTAATCAATGAGAAGGGCATACAGAAAAATCTAATCCACGAAAAAATACTTGGCTACTACCGGGATTCGACCCCGGGTCACCTTCTTTCCGGGGCCGGTGCTCTGACCACTAAGCTATAGGAGCCTCGTAGATTTCCGTGAATATATCGACCTTATATGTTATTCTCATTTTTATTTATTTTTGTCCATAGAGCAATCCACTTTTTTGATACGGTAGTTCAAATTACCCCCCGAAAGGAGGTGACCCTGGTTCGAATCCCGCTGGTAGCCAAATATTCTTTCGTGGATTAGATTTTTCTGTATGTCTTTCTAATTGATTGATTAATTTGGTTTTAAAAATTTCACAGAACTTTGTTCTGAAAAATTACAAATATGAATGTGTTCTTGAATTTGAATAAGACTTCAACGAAACGTCGAGATTTGCTTCTCAGTCAATTTTACGGTCCGTATAAAATATCCGTTTTATTTAATACATTACCTGATATTATTTCATACTTGCTGACATGTTTTGTGTGTACTCCAACGATCAATTTGCTTATTTTCTTGTCAAATATAAATAATTTCCTATCGCCTGTTAATAGAATGCTGTTGTATAAAACGATTATTACATATATTTCGTAACAGTTCATAATTACAATTATTGCATTCAATGCATTCCCGGAAATCAGATTATACTCAATTAATAAAATAAAAGCTCTAGCAAACAACTGGCTTACCTCCAAAGGTAGAACAGCAACTGAAAATTTACTTACTGTAATTGCATAATAATGTCTTCAAATAAAAATATACACCTATATAAATAAATTAATTAATTAAGGAAACTAAAAAATAATCTTAAACACAACTTTAACCCTTTTTACATTAAACAATTATTCACATATTTACACTTGGACTTATGACTCACTCAACTTTCACTAACATTCCACTTGATACTTTGTAGATACATAATTACTAACTTTTTAAAATAAATACTACTGACGAATTCGAAAAAATATTATAATTGTGTTCTATAATGCCACTCCGGGACAGGCGTAGCCTAGTAGAGTGGCATAATCCACAAATTAAACAAAACAAAAAAAATGTGTAATTTATCTTATGTTTTATTGTTAAATTAGTATTAAGTACCTTTATTTGTAAAAAAATATTTTTTTTAAATAAAAAAAAAATTAAAAAATCTATACTAAACTTGTAAATAAATGATTTACATTACCCAAATAAATACAGTAGAATCTCGTTACTTGGAAATTCAAAGTAAAAAAAAAATGCAAAGCGATTGTGAAATTCGCCGAAAATCGTAAAACTCAAAAAAAACATTTATTATGTGAAAAATTATTTTTGCATATTTCCAGAAATCATTTCGAAAATGCAATATTTATTATGATAATACAAAGATGGCGACATTTCTGTTATTTGAGTATACGATATTGACATATTTTTTGTTGTTGTTATCATCACTTGCAAAAAGAGTAACCCATAAAAACCAAGTTTTTATTATACTCCCTTTCTCATTTACTAGTGGAATCTGGTTTGGCGCTTAACCTACGCGTTGGGCTTCGGTCGGGCGACGCTACGAAAGGGAGTTATAAAAATTTTCCAAAAATCCAAAATTATTCTTTATCAGGTTTCGCGTCTACCAGACGCGTTGAAATATTTTCATACAACTTAATAATTTGTATGAAAAACCCATTCAAAATTTGAAAAATCCAAATTTTTTTTTTTTTAACAAAAATTTGATAGATCTTCTTGATCGTCGCCACGAGTCTGCTTGCAAAGTTTCAGCTGGATTGGATCACGGGAAAAAGGTTAAAAATCTATCCAAAGTTTTTTCGTCAGATAAGCAGACAAGACAAGTAGACAAGCAGACGCTACGCAAGCAGAGTTAAAAGAAAGGGAGTAAAAAAATCGAAATATCTTTTTCTGTCTCGTCAAATTTAAAAAAAAAAACGAATTATGTGACCAAAAATGTGTTCGATTTCTGGCGCCAGGGGCAAAAAATTATTTCGAATTACGAATTACCGGGATTTTCGAATTATCGGTGTAAATCTACTATGAAATTAACATTTTTGGACATGTGGGTTTTAAAAATCCCAAAATTTTGATTTATCACCATTTTGTCGTTGGTCGCATAGTGAAAAGAAACGTATAATTGAAATTAGTCCATATTCCCGATAAGTAATCTTTCCTCCAAGCTTTTTCTATCTCTCTGATGACCTTACTTACTTACCATCACGCCGTTTCCCCGTGGGGGTAGGCAGAGAGGATACAGCGCCACACTCTTCTGTCCTGACATACAACTCTCGCCTCATCCACATTCATACATCTTCGCATGCAAGCTCGCCGGTTGTTGAGGCTTCTAACGGGACCATATTCTAGTATCTGGTTGATCTGGTCATACCACGTCTTCCGCGGTCGCCCTCTCTTTCTGGCGCCATCAACACTTGCATAATATATCTTTCTTACCATTCTTTCCTCATTCATTCGCTCAACATGCCCAAACCGTCTGAGCGACCCTTTCTTGATTATGTTAATTATGCTATGATCAGCTTTACATTTATTTCTAATATCTGGATTCTTTACTCTATAATAAAATAAAATAAAATAAATTGATTTTCCGCACAAAAAAAAAAAAAGTAAGTGCGGTTTCGCCCTGTGTGCATATTCCCCCAGTGAACCCGAATGAGTTCTCATTTAGTGTAGAATTGACTTTGTAATTGAGTTCTTGACTGCTTATTGTTTATATTATTGTTCACTTGACTGCTAATTCTATATACTTTTTTTTATTTTTTTTTATTTAATATTAAAACTACATTTAAATCATAATACATTTGTCTATTACAATCTACTTAGATACATTTTATTTTATTGCTTTGCCTCTCCAAAAATGAGACTTGCTCATGTGCTTGGTGAGGGGCTTACACTTTATTAGTTTATTTTGGATTCGGCTTATTTGTTCCTTAGCTATATGTCTTGTTATGCATTGTCAAATTGTATCGATCTAAAGTGTTGGTTTATTTTTTTCTTTAATTGTTGTAAGTCATCGATTTTCTTAATATCTGTAGGTAGGTTATTGAAGTTTTTTATGCCCAAGTATATGTAGTTTTGTTGACACAGTTTGGTATTATATTTTGGGATTTTAAAATTATTTTTGAATCTTAATGATGTGTTTTTTTCAAATTTAGCAGTTATGTTTTCTTTAATTAGTTGTATAATTGACGTTTTTTTGTAAACATTCTCTAATTTTGGAACTTGGAATTTAGAGAAAAGTAATTGTGTAGAGAAGGTTTTTCTTTTTTTTAATATTACTTTTATAATTGATCTTTGGATTACTTTCACTGTGTTTATGATGTTATTATACGCCCCTCCCCATCCAATGATTCCATATTGGAGTAGTGCATGGACAGAAGCGTAATAAACCATTTTTAAATTATCTATGGTTAGTGTGTTACGCAATCTTATGAACATATATATGCATTTCCTTATTCTTTTGACCAACTCGCTAATGTGGCTGTGCCATTTTAGGTGTTGGTCTATTATTACACCAAGGTATTTTAGTTCTCTTTTAGATTCTAGGGTTGAGCATTTGTCATTGCAGTTAGTTTTTTTTTTACCACTTTTTACTTTTTTATACTGTATTATTAACTAAGATTTGATGTATTAGATTTTCTTTTCTTTCCTTCCAATTGTTATATAATTAGATTACACTACCTATACCTATGATTGTAAGTGGTTATCCCTCACCACACACAAGAATATAATTCGTTTTGGTGAGGTATACACACACAAAAAATATCGATTTGTAAACATTTATGTACGAATGTAGAAAAATCTATTATATATATATTATTAATTAAATAAATAAATAAAAAATGAAATAAAGTGATCTAAAATAGCCAATTTAAAATGCTTTCGACAAAGGTGAGTGCCAGGGCAACAGAAGATCTCGGAGGCTTGGTTTTAATAATGTAAGAGATTAAATATTTATTATGAACGCAGACCGGAGATTCAGCGGATGAAGAAGTATATCCCACAATTATTTACTCAGTGTAAAATGTATTACGGGCTGGTAAATATTGAATTTATTTTCAAGAAACCCGACTAAGTAAATATTAAATTTATCTAGTTTTTAATGTTTCATAGTTGGAATATTTTGGTTTCAAATCAGAATCATATAGATAAGTTTCAGAAATTTATTTGAGGTAAATCTCAGTTGCCTTTCTAGCAGAATGAGCAAATTTCACAATTTTTTCTCATATATTCGCTTGCGTTTTTTATCACATTTTTGTAGGGACATATCTCATTTTAAAATTTATTTATTAGGTTACATATATTTTAAATACATATAATTTAAAGTAATGTTATCGAAGTTAAAAATTCAGATCAAAATCTCAAAACGTGTTAAGGCGATCGTCTAGCAGAATGAGCAAATTTCACAATTTTTTCTCATATCTTCTCTTGTGTTTTTATCACATTTTTGTAGGGAAATATCTCAATTTAAAATTTATTCATCAGGTTACATATATTTTTAATACGAATAACTTATTTAAATGTCATAAACTAAATTATATAATTGATTAATAAATTACCAAACCTTCAATGTTTTAAAAATGAAGAAAATTGCTCCACTTTGTGGGCCTTTGATGTCTGTGATGGCGTGTTGAGATATCTTTTTTATTCAATCATATTAAAAAGTAAACGATTATCTTAAATTTATTACAATTATAGAAAAACCTGTTAGCTTGTTTACATGCTGTGTTTTAAAAAAACACTGTTTTTAAAATTATTTTTATTTTTTGTTTGTTTTTTTCAATCCTTTTTAAATAGTTTATAACTTTTTTTTAATAATTTAAAGGAATAGATATTTTTATTTTAAAATTAATACAAAAAAAATCAAAAAATTATTCTCGATTTCAGATTTTAGCTATTTAATCAAGGCATTGCATATTGTATCATAAATGCGTCTTGATTAAATATCTAAAATCAGGAATAATGACAAAGATTTTAATTTTTTTTTATTTTTATTGTAAAATTATAATATCTATTCTTTTTACTATTGAAGTTAAAAAGTTGTCAACCATGTAAAAAGTGTTGAAAAAGACCCACAAAATAATTAAAAAAATTTAACAAACAGTATTTTTTAAAACATAAATTGCATTTAAACAAACTAACAAATTTTGCTATAATTATAATAAATTAAGATAATCGTTTACTTTGTAATATTATTGAATAAAAAAGACATCTCAACACGCCATTCAGTCATAAAAGGCCCACAAAGTGGAGCAATTTTCTTCATTTTTAAAACATCCAAGGTTTGGTAATTTATTAATCAATTATATAATTTAGTTTATGACATTTTAATAAGTTATTCGTATTTAAAATATATGTAACCTGATGAATAAATTTTAAATTGAGATATTTCCCTACAAAAATGTGATAAAAACACAAGAGAAGATATGAGAAAAAATGGTGAAATTTGCTCATTCTGCTAGACGATCGCCTTAACACGTTCTGAGATTTTGATCTGAATTTTTAACTTCGATAACATTACTTTAAATTGGTAAGACCGATCTAATCATCAAATTCCACGTACCACCGTATACACCACAACTATCAAACATAATAATTTCGTTGTCTGTCTGTCCGTGACTTCCCGTGATTTTTCACGGAACATGAATTCGCTCGCGAACAATCTACCTGATGTCCCGCGTCCAGTGCTTCTGCTACGTAATTCGTGAAAACCATCAGACCTATCTTTCCTGAATCATCAATTATAAATGACTCTACTCGGGAAGCGACGATTCTACTTATTTTAATTTCAGTTATATTTATATTTCAGTCATTAATCAATTATATCAATCAATTATAGTTTAATCAGTGTAATTATAGTTCAGTCATTGCTTCATTGTATATTTAAATGTATTTTGATGAATTTTTCGTCTTGATTCCAAGTTGATAAAATTACATCAATTTGGCAATGGAGGTCAGAAAATAATTATTTATATATAATTAATAAAATAAACTTAGTTTTCACCACTTTTGTATTGAGAATATCAACATGTTTCAGGGACTATGGTCCCTTTTTAAGGATACAATTGTATAATAAAAAATTAAAATCAAAAATCGAAGTATAGACAATCAAAATATTAAAAAAGTTTTATATGGAAAATGAATAATAATCAAGTACCTATTTAACATGAAAATAATTTTTTTAAAAAAGCTATTTGTAAAAAGGACCTGGTTATTTATAATATTAATTTTACTTTTATCACTTTTTCTTATTTCCAAAATTTCTAATTTATCAAACTGTGATTCTGTATACTTCGGTAGCTGGGTCATGTGGAAAGAATGTCCAGCGCATCAAGCACTAAAGTCCATGCTATACTCAAGGCCAATAGGGCGAAGGAGCTTAGGAAGGCCGAAACTAAGATGCAGTGACAACGTCCTCAAAGATATCTCTGCCTTAGAGCTTCGAAACTGCAGAGAGCTGGCACTAGACCGAGATGAGTGGAGGAAAATTATTGACGAGGCCAAGACCCACCAAGGGTTGTAGTGCCAAGAATGATGATGATGGTGATAATTCTGTATAATTTGTAAGTAAGTAAATCCATAGCCAAAAGATGGTTAGAAAATTCAGAATAATTAATGCTATTTAAATACCTTAAGTGTTCTTTAACTTTAACTTCAAAATTTCTACACGTTTTTCCTATATAAAAAAATAATCACAATCATTACAAATCAATTATAAACACCAGATTTTTTTAATTATCCTTATCCTTATTATGTATTTTTTAAATTTATTAAAACTATGGAATTACAATTTTTTTTATTTATAAATACATTTTTTTCTCCAAATTCTCCATGTTTTAACGATTTAAAAATTTCTTCTAATACTTTTTAATTAAAATAATGTCTTTTAGTTTTTTATCAAAACCATTATTAAACGCAATGTATTTAATAACTTTTAATTCATAATTAAAATTATCAATTAATTATTTGTCCTCTTCGTTGGTATGTCTGTACCTTTATAAATAATTTTATTAGTTTCGATGACGCGTGTGTTCTCATAAAATAAATACATCCCGTGTATCTTCGATGTTGGGATAGCAGTCATCATTACTTAAATATCTTGTTATCCTGAGAATGTGGTTAGAACTCTGGTTCAAAATATTTATTATGATTCTTTCCCATAAACTGAAATAATTTGGTTGCGGGAGAATTTCTAACTTTAACTCTAAACGAAATCTTGGCAATTTTAATAAAAATCCACGTCTACAATTTCCGCGGAAAATGTCCTCTTTCTACAATTTTTCCTTTATTAGGAATATGTATATTGGAACATCACGTCTCGGTATTACAAGCAGAGCGTAGAACTGTATAATATTATCTCGGAAACATGATTCTACACTTCCTAGTTGAATGAACTACAAAGTAGATTCGTATTTTATTTGTACGATATAAAGATACGGAGTAGCTTGTTGGTCTTGTGGTTAGGACACTGGCCTCGTGATTCAAAGGTTGCGGGTTCGAACCTCACTCCAGACCAGCAAGTTAGTCCTATTTTCATAGCACAAGCGTTCAGCTTAGTTTGAAAGTAGTAAGAATATTAATATTTAACTGTAAATGGTTGCGGATATTTTAAACGAACGTATGTTTTTCCGAGAAACGTTTCTCGACGTTTCGTTGAATGCTTATTCAACGTTATCAGGAGGATGACTTTTACCCACGAAGATTGAATCAATGTCGTAAAAACAGGGCGCCAAATACTTGATAGTTTGTAACTGTCATCTCTATTGAAATTGGGAAGTAGGGAATTAGTAAGAATATTGATGTGACACGTATTCCGTGTTCACATCTCTAGTTTTTTTTTTAAAAAAAAAAAGCTCCTTGCCAAATTATTAGACTCTTATATTTATGACGAAAAATTGTATAATTTTAAAAACAGAGGGGAACTAAATTAGTTCCTTGGGAGAGAGGAATGGGTCACAGCGGAAGAATGTCTCACCTCACGACTGTCTTTCATACATTTATGTAGCAGTTAAAATATTTATTCTTGCATAATTAAATCCCCGTGTAAACAAGACTCGTTTTTTACTGTATGCATATTTTTTTAAATAAACTGACAATTACAATAAACTATTATAAATTTTAATTTAAAAACTTTGTATAAACCACTTAAATAATGACTCTACGTCTACCGGTTTCGATACCACCGTATCTTCATCAGGACTGACGTACAACTGACTATCTATTATCTATCCTAGTAAACAAATAAATTTTGAGTGGGGGCGTGGCTACAGCTATGGTGGGGGTAATTGTGGGGTGGACGCCGAAATGGGAAATATATCTACTAGCGGGATATTCATGAAATTTATCTGATTGTTAATAAAGTTGGCTTTAGTGTTGTTTAGGCTCTTTTTATTTCTAGTATCTCTAAGTTATCTAATCTAAGGCCTCTATTATTTATACGTAGAATTTCGATGCCTTCTTTGTATAGTTTTCTGGGATATTCTGCCGTGTATATGTGACATTCATGGCCAACGTTTCGGATCCCATTGCAGGGTCCATCATCAGGGCCGATGTGATGAGTGTGTGTTGAAGTGTAGGTTAAGTATTGCCTTGCAATATCGTACCGATGTCAGGGTGTTTCCAAGTTTGTGTTATGTTAAGTACCGTGTCGAAAGTAGGGTGTGTGTGTCTTGATGCAGTGTGTTGTGTATCTACTTACGGAAGTCGGACTGTGCGGATCGTCGATTTGATTTATCCTGCAGTGCTGGAAACTACGAGGTTTTTAACTTAAGTCATCCTTATTAATGTTTACCGGGTGCTTGTATATTTCAATTGCTTCTTTGACCAGGCGCGTGTGGTGGCTTTTGACCTCTCCTAGGATTTTCGGCTCAAATGAAAAACGGTGGCCCGTATCCAGAAAGTGCTCAGCCAATGATCCAATTTTTCCGGGTGACTGAGTTTGCATGCTCTTTTATGCTCATCAACCCTCTTTGAAATCGTGCGCGCTGTTTGTCGCACATACACTTTGTCGCAATTTTGACAGTCCAGCCCAAGTTGACGGTCCAGTCCTGCCGTTTTCTTTTTAAAGGTGTGGCCTGTTTCTAAAAGATGGTTCTCGAATTCGTTGTCGGTCCAGGCATTATTTGAATTTGCATTTCTAAACTTCCATTCCGTATAGGTTGGATAAACATATTACGGTCGTTCGACATATTGAAGTATTGAAATAAAACTGATATTTTATACGAACCGAATGGACCATCCATATGGTTCGTATAATATATCCATTTATTTTCAATATCTTAAAATGTCGAACAATATCTAAACATATAAACATTTTATCTTTTCACAATTGTTTCGGATTCACAAGCTCATGGTGTTTTTTAAAACATGGTGAACGAATTGACACCAGATAGATCTTCAAAGGAGAGACGACGGGTAAACCATTGGGCTCACTTTTGAAGTTCACCAGCGTAGAGGTCTGTTGTAACTTTGCTGGGAACTAATCACATAATGGAATAAATAACAATTCTTGCTCGATTTGTTTTTTCTAACATTTGATACGTTGAACCTAATCCGTGTGGGTGGCGTACAGTGGTAGGAGGTGAAAGGAAGATTACTTCCTATGTGACTATACAGGGTTATTTGTAAAACATTAATAACCTCGCAGGACTATATTCCTGCCTTGATTATGAGTCCAAAATGTTCAAGCTATTATGACCTAATATCGATAGTTAAAGAGATATGCGACATCAAAGTTTGCATTTTTTTTTCAATATTTCTGACTAATTTCTTGTAAAACGTTGGACTATTATTACAGTAACTTGTATCGAATATGAAAAATTCGTTCCCTTTAATACGAGTCAAATAAAAAAATAAAAACCTTCGAATTCCAATTGGAAAACATTCCAATTGGAATTTTTTCAGGGTTTTTATCATTTTATTTAACTTGTATTGAAACGAATGAATTTTGTGTAATTGATATGAGTTACTGTAATGATAGTCCAACGTTTTACAAAAAATAAGTCAGAAATACTGAAAAAAAAATGCAAACTTTGATGTCGCATATCTACTTAACTATTGATATTAGGTCATAATAGCTTGAACATTTTCGACTCATAATCAAGGCAAGAATATAGCCCTGCGAGGTTATTAATGTTTTACAAATAACCCTGTATAGCATATATGGATGTCAGGTGTAGCAGAATAGAATTTGTGTAACTCGGACAATAACTCATCATTTGACTTGAATAATTTAGCACGCAAAAGCAATTCAACTTACCCCCACAAAAGTGGTTTAAACACCGAATAATTAATGTTTATTCAATGTTCAACGTTACAAATGTTTACAGTGTTTACAAAATTAAATTAAGCTTTTTTCATTGTTACCGAGTGTCTTGGCAGCAAGTAAACACTAAATTGATTTGACGCCCTGCCTGCTACACTAGTAATTTACTGTATTATAGCAGACAGTGCTCTTCCAGTATAATGTTCAATAATATTTATTATTTATATAACATTTGTGAATCATTCTTATTGCCAATTAACATTAAGTAATAGTAATAATTAAATATTTACAATTTAATAATGATGTTAATTAATTATATTATAGACAAAGGAAAAAAATGATCTGAATAGGATATTTAATATAATAAAATAAAGTAAAACAATTAAAAGTATTTAAAAAGAAGACAGTAAATGTTCCTGTAGGATTTGTATATTTTAAATTTAGTTTATATCATGGCTTTTAATAGGTTTTGGGCATGCTTCCTTCCCTTTTCATGCAGCCAGAGTTTCACTTTAGAAGAAAAATACGCGAGACTATGGCTACATGTTTTAAGTTAAGTGTTAAGAGTATTGAATGTTTTTGGTGCTTGGAAGAGGTGAAATCTTTGTGAAAATGTTTTTGTGAATTTTGGTACAAGATAGTCGCAGTTGAGTTGAGTGTGAGTGAGTTATTTGTTGGTGATCTTGTTTATGTCGGAAAAATTATTTTAAAGTGTTGAGTAAATATGTTTGATTGATGTACAGGACATGTAATATACAGAAGTATTTGAATGAAAGCTCACAAGAAAATGTATACAATAGGTATTCTGTACACAAGGTAAATCAATTTCGTATTATTTATTCAGAATAAGTCGCGCGAAGTACCAGGCTCACATAGCTGAGCGCGCGGTCGCTGAAAGCGCTGGAGGAAATTGAAATTTACATTTCTTATTTTCGCGGGGACTTTTCGCAGTCCAATAGGATCGCGAGGAAATTTACTTATTAAATTCGTTTCAACGTGCAAAGACGGAAAAACCCGACTCGTTTCAATGAAACTGAAAAACTTTTAACAATTTTCAATCCCATGCGATGTCTGGGGATTATGTAGTACCGGGCGAAACGCGCGTTTATGTCAGATCTTGTATTAAAGACGTGCAATTGTACTTTTTCTCTCTGAAAACGATCACGTTTATTCATTATTTTTAATTTAAGAGCCGAGCACGAAGCCGATGTGAATGTTATACAGAGATGGCAAAAAATGTATGGAAATACGTAGAAAACGAAATGATATTAAATTTTTAGGGATAAATTTCAGTTTTTTTTATTTTTGACTTCTATTTTTACAAGTAGTAGCCACGATTGTCTGGATACTTGATTACGGTGACCTAACATACTTGAATTGTATTATTATTGTTTTATTATATATATTTTAGGAAAAGTTAACAGAAAATCTCAAAATGAACGCACATACGATAAAAAATAGTAAAATATGCCAATTATAAACCTTCCACTGATGATTTTTAATCATTAGCAAAGTGTGACAACATGACATAATTTTTATATAATATTAAAGATAACACATTATTATTGTGAAGTTACAATTTCAGGACAAAGTTCTGTGAATTATTAAACAAATTGTTATTAATCAATTAGAAAAGACGTACAGAAAAATCTAATTAACGAAAAAATATTTTTTGGATAACGCGCCATCCCTGGATAGAACGGAGGTCCGTTGGTTCCCGGTAGCAGTTATATATAACACCCTGACGATGGAAAGGTATTTCTGAAACATGTAGGTGTAATTAATCAAATGATATAAGAAGATTTATACAAATAATAAAATCATACTTTTTTGGTCTGTTATTAATTAATTAAATATCTTTGTATTGACTACTTGGAGTAACTTCTACGTTTACCGGTTTCGATACCACTGTATCTTCGTCAGCATAGGTATTCGTCCTTTGTATCCAAACCGGTAGACGTAGAGTCCAAGTGGTCAATACAAGGTTTTTAAATTAATTAATAATTGTGTCCAACCACACAATTAACGCTAAGAAAATCAAAAAAAATGTTGTCTATTTTCATTTCATGCTTAGAATTTTTATCGCTTTCTTTTACTATACACGAATAGTGATATTAATACAAGTTAAATTCTCAAATACTCAACAAAGTTAAAATGTAGTGCGGTTGTTATTTTTTAATTAATATTCTGACTATTTTCAAACTAAACTAAACACTTGTATGAAAATAAGTCTGAACAAAATGGTCTGCTTGAATGGAGCTCAAACTACTGACCCTATATAACTATATAACTAGACTAATAATCTAATCATTAGATCCGTAATTTTTCATGAGTGATTGGGTGAAAACATTCGATATTCGCTTGCCGATACATCAGAGGTTTAAATAACTTTGTTTGGAACTTTACGACACGTATTCGCCACTCCGCAAAAAAAAACCTTTGGCAAATGATGAACTTTATTGGAATATTATAAACACAGCTTTTTGTATAACATAACTCAGTCAGAAAGTTTGCGCCCGATGATTACGACTCGAAGAATAACTCCGTATTATATCGCTCGCTGATCGCAGTTTTAACTTGAACTTGAACTAACCTGGCGCACGGTGGCGGGCCGTTTGTAGTAGCTACGTCATCCGTCATCGTAAGCGGCTTCGGGCCGCTTCCATACTTTTCTAGATTATTCAGGTGTGTTACAGTTTTTCATTACTTCTTTTTATCGTAACAGTTTCAGGCTCTCGCCTTGGGATCCGAGTGAGACGTAGTATAATGAAATAATTTATCAAATAATACTAATTTCATTTCCTAGAAAAAGTGTGTAACCGTGATAAAGTGCCCTCGGCTGCCTATGAATGAGCTGGGCGGATACTGCTAAGAAGGGCGCAGATAATAGATTGCCAGTTTCTGGACAGATTTGGGTCGACACAGGGTTGCCAGGAAAACCTTTGTGTGGGGATCCCAGTTCTAAAGGGCCCGCAGCGCCAAATTACCGCCGTCGTAATATAGTTTTAAAGTATCTTACAATACGCTTTTCGGGAGCAGAATTATAATTCGCATTTTAAAAATAATACGTCTACTGTGTTCTCAACGACTCTACTAAATATTTCAGTGCTTCAAGCACTGGAATATTTAAAAGAGTTTTTTTATTTTTTTATTTATTTATTAATTTATTTTTTTAAATATTTATTACATTGTAGATATGCCAAACTGCACAGCAGTTTTACGGCATGGTTGCCTTCAATATTTGACAATAATTTTTATTTTATAATGAAGATAGTAGGTCATTATCGAGTGTTGCATGTTTTTTTTACAAGTGATACATGATATGTAATTATAAATTAATGTAAGATTAGGTACATAGCTTTAATATATATTCTTTTAGCTTGTATTTTTTTGAAGCCAATGGAGTTTTTTTGTCTTGCATCATCTCAAAGAATTTTTTATCTAATTTATTAAAGATTCTTGGCACAATATATTCTCTTTTCCTTTCGCCATACACGTTGTTAGTGATTGGTATTCTCATTGTTCGTCCTGTCGATCTGGTTGCATAGTTATGGTGCGTGTCAGTGTGTATATTAATATTATTTATCATTTCTTCTAGTATTATATTATATTTTACTTTTTGGTCAATTGGTAATATTTTGCGTACTTTGAATAATTTATTATAATCATCCTTGTACATACGCGTTCTACGCGTTGGAAAAATATTGTCACTTGATGGTAGAATCAGACGAAATTGCGCACTATCTGATCGATCCACACAAATCTGGAATCAGCTGGATTATTCTCGTAAATTCAAGAAATGTCGAGGGACCGCTAGAAATGTATAGAACGTTGTCGAGGCATCGCGAAGTCGACATGTTTTGTTTAAAAATTGCTAACGCGCGCACTTCGAGCGAGTTATTGTTTTGAGTTTGACAAGTACGACAGTTCTACCTAGTGAAAGAAACAGCGCTATGAAAAGTGTGGCGTAGTTTCTAGAAACGTGAATTAGTGTTCTAAGACGAGTGATTAGTGTTTCAGCTAAAGTTAGTTTCCAGTGATTGTGCATATTAAATAAAACTTTAATTTTAATTTAATTTTAAATGTTTCATTTGCCTTTCACTACCACGATCCGGTGATAATATAATGAAAATTTTTAATAATTTTTTATTAAAGCTTCTGATTATTGAAAGTCTGTGAAATGAATTTATTTAAATAAACTGTTGAGGTATTTTTATTATTTGATGCAAAAACATTGTGGTTAGATTTTAATAAAATATAATATATGAGTTTTTCATAAAATCAAGTGGTTTGAGAAAAGACAAATTACTTCTAATGAGATAGTAGAAACCATGCGTAATTATTATTTTCCGTTTAAAAGTTTAAGAGAATTAATTAATAATTAAGTGTACTTATACACATACACATGCGCGTTAGAAGTTATACTCCTTTGGCATAGATAAAAATCACGAGCTGAGTTGTATACCTTCCGCTGGTACATTATGTATAGCTACGACCAACTCAATGTGTACTACATGGTAGATTGAACAATTTCGACTCATAATCAAGGCAACATTAATAACCTCGCAGGAATATAGTCCTGCGAGGTTATTAATGTTTTCCAAATAACCCTGTATACTATATACAGTAAAAATTACGACTAAAAAATATTCAAGAATATAAAAGTATCATGATTAATAAGTCAATGTTGTTAAAATCATCAAATCACGACTGAAATAATGTTGAGAGCCGAAAATAACCTATTCCTATTCCAGATGTAATACCCTGCGTTAATATCACGACGTCAGAGCGCACTACTTAAGATTTTTTACTTCTCACTCTATGTTTAAGATAAAGATTTATTGATATATATATTTAAAGATACAAACTAGAATTTTCGTCAATGACAGTTCTCCATCAACGATTAAAAAATCTTGCTTGTATAAAAAAGAAAAAATGAAACAGTTATCACATAATTCAACATGGAACAGTAAACCAACATTAAGAATTTGATAACAATAATATTATGAAAAATAGAAAGTCAACAACAAATACAGCGCACGGAGCATATCCAATTTTCCAAACACCATTTTCAAACGATTTGATGTTGTAACTTATAAGAATTGCTATCAACTGTTCGAAGAATATTTTTTCTTCTTCTGTATGAAGGCTTGATATTGATTCTGATTTCGCAAAACGTCTAATAGAATTTGACCATACATTTGATATTAACACAGGCTTAAAATTTTTACATTTCAACTATAAGATACCTCAAGTAAATAATTTAGAAATACTCGAAATTAGGAAAAATGTTAATATTAAGTCTAATATAATAAATACACAGACGAAATTTTTGCATAATCCTATTTTGAATATTTTTCCACTTAACATTCCAAATGACCCATAATAATTAACACCTCGAACCCCTCCCCCCCTCCCCACACCAACCCCCTCAACCGCCCCTCCACCGCAACATATTTGCTTGTTTCAACTTTTAAGATTAGTACACAATAATCCTGAGGAAGAGAACATTGTTCTCGAAACATGTAGATTTTTTAATCTAATATAGTGGTGAAAACAAAGTAATTTGTGTTTTATTTTAATTGCTATCACTTGGAAAATCTATCTTGGCTTTTGATTCATGACATCTTGGTGTGAAAATATTCCGTTGCATGATTTCTTGCAACGGAATATTTTGCAATCTCAACGCGCCTTTAAAATGATAACTTTAAAATACTTTTTTTTTAATAATTATTATTATAAAAACCTGATCTAAAAATGTTCTTAGGGTTCAGAAATTATTGGAATCATTTAGGACAGAACTACTTATTTTCCGTTAAAATTGAGCTTTCCATTCAAACTCGATAAATCATCAAGTTTGTGTTTACTGGGGTATTATGCCGTGTTGTTACGACCTTTCGGGCCGACGTTTCGGATCCCATTGCAGGGTCCATCATCAGGGCTGATGTGTTGTGATACTTAACCACAACACCAAAACTCACATTCAATAAATCTTTATCTTAAACATAGAGTGAGAAGTAAAAAATCTTAAGTGGTGCGCTCTGACGTCGTGATATTAACGCAGGGTATTACATCTGGAATAGGAATAGGTTATTTTCGGCTCTCAACATTATTTCAGTCGTGATTTGATGATTTTAACAACATTGACTTATTAATCATGATACTTTTATATTCTTGAATATTTTTAGTCGTAATTTTTACTGTATATAGTATGCAGGGTTATTTGGAAAACATTAATAACCTCGCAGGACTATATTCCTGCGAGGTTATTAATGTTGCCTTGATTATGAGTCGAAAATGTTCAATCTACCATGTAGTACCATTATTTTTGGAGATGTGCGACATCAAAGTTTGGATGTTTCTTTCAATATTTCTGACTTATTTTTTGTAAAACGTTGGACTATCATTACAGTAACTTATATCGACTACGAAAAATTCATTTCATTTCAATACAAATTAAATAAAATGATAAAAACCCTGAAAAATTTCCAATTGGAATTCGAAGGTTTTTATTATTTTATTTGACTTGTATTAAAGGGAATGAATTTTTCATATTCGATATTAGTTACTGTAATGATTGTCCCACGTTTTACAAAAAAATAGTCAGAATTATTGAAAAAAATAATGCAAACTTTTATGTCGCATATCTCCATAACTATTAATATAAGGACATAATAGCTTGAACATTTTCGACTCATAATCAGGGCAGGAATGTAGTCTTACGAGGTTATTAATGTTTTCCAAATAACCCTGTATACGTATTTATTTCAAATGAAAAATTAGGAAAATGATTAAAAAAAAGACTACCTCCCTCAGAACTGGTGTTTCTATATATCTAGCGAGGCATGTGGTGGCCTAGAGGCTTGCTATATACTACCCTATATTCATATTATGATGTATGTGTGTATGTATCAAGAAATTAAATGTCATTTGTCTAATAAACGCTTATTTACCGGTACTGAAATGAAAAAAAGTACGTTGAAAAAGCTGGTATGAAATCAAATAAGCTAACATTTAATTAAATGACATAGTTTATTGTCATCAGCGGGTCTTTCTGGCTAATTTTCTACACATGCGCACTTATTACGTACATACTAGCGAAGGGAAAAACTACATTTCAAAATGAAGACTACAACACACACACGTTCACCAGTTTGAAGAATACAAAGTGTACACTACAATCGTAGTAAAAACTACTTGAAGTGAAGTAATTGTAGAACTACGAAATGAAGTGAAGTAAGTTAAGTGAAGTAATGAAGTAATTGTAGTATTAATGAAGTGAAGTAATGTAATTAAGTAATTTGTAGTATTAATGAAGTAAAGTAATGAAATGAAGTAATTGTAGTATTAATGAAGTGAAGTCATGAAATGAAGTAATTTTAGTATTAATGAAGTGAAGTGTAATGAAATGAAGTAATGTAGTACTAGTGAGTTAATATTTTTTTCCCAAATAAAAATTTGGCGAGCTAAAAAAGAAAGGTCGCCAGCCAGATTTCTTCATTCGATTCCAAAAAATTTTCAAACCATGGGGGGGGGGTTGTTACAGTTTCCAGAAATTTCTTCATATATCTACATCAACTTCCGAAAAATTTCTTCATGGGTCCCAAAATTTTTCAAACCATGGGGGGGGCTGTTACAGTTTCCAGAAATTTCTGTTTCTCATACTTTCGATAACTTTGAAGTGTATGTACTTTGTAGTGTTCGCTTTGAAATGAAGTGTGCTATTTGAAGTTTATACTTTCAATAACTTTGGTGTTTGTAGTTTGTAGTGTGCACTACACATCAAAACGTGCGAAGTGTGCACTTCAATGTAGTGTAGTACTACATTGTAGTAGTGAGTACAGATCGGACCCATCACAAGTATATACAAACATTATTGTTTTCCCTCCTTCGACCCCAATCCCAGCCACCTCCCCCTTTTTCCTCTCATTCCCACTCCCATGTATCCTGTTTAGTATTTTGCTTCAGTATGTTTTGTTTTACTTAGTGGCTCTCTGTAATTACCCATTGTTTATTGCTTTTAATTGTAAAATATTGTACTATTGAGATTCCCTAAGTAAATATAATAAATTCTCAACATCAGCTTTGTTAGTTTCAAATTCCTATTTAACTGTCTAAAAAAGTAACCCATAAAAACCAAGTTTTTCTTATACTCCCTTTTTTTGTAAAATATAACAATAATTAAAGACGAATTAAAACATATAACATAACACTTAACTTACAGTAATTTAATATATTTCTAAAATGTCAGATGTTTTGAGCTTCGATAAGACACTTCACGCTTTGTATAGTAAAGTACCTATTATATATACCGACGGAGTAATTCAAATTTAAAAAATATTTCGCGACGTTATCGGGCCACCTTTGCTAGTAATCAAACTTTTGTAATGATTCCAATTTGAAAAAACTATTAAAAATTAGAAAAATCCAAAATGTATAATTTTAAAAAATCCAAAATAATAATTTATTTTTTTTTTAACGAAAATTGGATAGATCTTCTTGATCGTCGCCACGAGTCTGCTTGCAATGTTTCAGTTCGATTGGATCACGGGAAAAGGGTCAAAAATCGATCCAAAGTTTTTTCGACGGCAAGCCGGCAAGCAAGCAAGCAGACGCCACGAGTTAAAAGAACGGAAGTAAAAGTAAGCCAGGACGCCATATTATTTTTCAACGACATTGTTTCGGCAATTTCTTCCTTGCAGGCACCCTTTTTAGTGTTTTTTTATAAGAGAACGTGACATTAATATACTAAAAAAAAAAGATCCCCATTCCTTGCGAAGTCGGGTAGTACTATTATAAACCTAATAAACTATGCATCATTTGTCTTGTGGCATTATTTAAAAACCGCGACCATTAAATTAATTTTTAGTGTTCCAGAAAACTCATTAATTACGGAAAAGTTTTGTATGTATGGAGCACGTTTTCTTACGAACTCAATGCCAAGATTACGACAGTAAATCAGAACTAAGGAAATTAACACAATTTCATAAAATTAAATGAGTTTTAACATCATTTAATTTTTACGAGATTATCAAAGTTCTTGATGTCGTAATGTTTCGTATTGGTGTACGAGCATACCAAACTAACTAATTAACTTACCATCACTCCGTTTCCTCGTGGGGGTAGGCAGCGCCATACAACTTTCGCTTCCTCTACATTCATACGTTTTCGCATGCAAGCTCGACGGTTGTTGAGGCTTCTAACAGGACCGTCTTCCAGTATCTGGTTAATCTGGTCGTGCCACGTCTTCCGTGGTCGCCCTCTCTTTCTGGCGCCGTCAACACTTGCATTATATATCTTTCTTACCATTCTTTCCTTAAAATTGTAACATATTTTATTTATTGTACCATACGCTCTCCTGTTTCAAATTCTATCCAATAAATTGCACTCTTTCTCTTCTTCTTTTTTATTTTTTTTATACTTTCTAAGCAAATCTACACTGTTTGAAAGATCTTATTCGAATTTTCATACTTATTCTTTAGGACCCGACCAAATATGTTACAGAACGTCTTTTCTGACAGGTTACAGCTAGTTATCAATAAAATGATAATTACAGGATTAATTATTATATCAATAGCTTCATAAAATTCATCGCCATAATTAATTGCTTGATAATATTATTATGTTATAATTCCTTTTAATGTGCTTTACTGGCTTTCGACATAAATATTTATATAAAGACGCTACTTTTCAACAGGAAAATTTCAATGTTTTTTAGTCTAGACACTTCCTCACAACTCCAACATCTTTCAGATAGTTCTTTTCAATCAAGATATATTAGGTATAGATTTTATATTTTTTATTCGGGAATGTAGATACGGAAGTCTTTTTTGATATCCATATTTCGATTGGATCATATTTTTGGGTGTCCATAGGGCTTACGACCTATCGTACGGCTGGTTTAAGTGATCGCTTTACCCAATGTTCACCAATTCCATACATTCAATCAAGAAATTTAATAGTGTATCATGGAGAAAAAATTATTCACATATATCAAATTTCTGTAAGTTGTATGTATGCTTAATTTGCGCACCTTCTTTCATATTCACTATCGAACGCCTGGTAGGTACTCTCTTTATTTATTTCGCTGGCCGATTATTATTATTATTTTTTTTTTTTAAATAGAGATGCGAACACGGAATTCGTGTCACATCAATATTCTTACTATTTTCAAATTAAGCTAAACGCTTGTGCTATGAAAATAGGACTAACTTGCTTGTCTGGAGTGAGATTCGAACCTGCGACCTTTGGATCACGAGGCGAGAGTCCTAACCACAAGCCCAATAAGCTACTCTTTATACTTCGTAATAGTCGCCGCTTTCACTCGTTTCATTTCTATGGTCATACTTCGCTATCAAAACAACGTGTGTGTTTGGAGCTCATTTATAAAGTCCCGAAATTTCCGGCTTAGTTTCGCATACTCGAGTCCTTTCTACATTCTGCTAGAATGTTCGGAAAACTCTGAATAAAATTTGTATTAAATTTAGCATAAATGTATATTTTATTGACTCCGTCCAAACTTGATTTTGGTGCAACCTAGAAAAATAATATACCGTTCCTCCTGTCACTCCTGGATCAAATTTTTAAAACATTCTATATTTGGGATTTGAAAAAAGGAATTTAAAGCTTCAATTTTTTATTATAACTAAATCTGAAACAATGTCGGGAAAAGACCGCTAGTAGGTTGTAAAATGATTGAACGCGAATCTTTTTTGCAAATCGATTAAAGAGATCTTTGATATTTTTCCAACCAAGAATCAGTTCTATACAAAATATTTCAACCATCAATAGAACGTGCTCGTCAACTCAAGGGAGTAAAAAAAAAACTACATTATTATACTATCTTCAAAGGCGACCTCTATACGCGATATTAAGCTTTTTCCCACTGTATTTTGCGAGCGTTCAAACCTCACTCTACATTTAATATCGGGTCGAGAGGTATTCCAAAATGGATTTTATGGCACAAAGTATTAAAAATAATATTTCACTTACATTTAAGTTTAGCGTGGGAGCACCAGTATATCAGAAATGGGAGGAGGTTCGCGGAAAAGCTTTTAAGACTAGAGTCAAGAGTTCTGTTGAATTACATCATTTCCAATTACGCTAGAGTGATACGGCCAGGGCGCGCAAACTTCTGAACTCCTGGTTCTGAACTGGTCGGGTGATTTTATAATGCAAGTAAAGAAACTCCACCAAGTACACCAATCAGGCTTATATACATCCGTATTCTGAAAATAGCAATGTCTGGATCTTTAAGATCTTTATCCCAACACTTAATGGATGATAATAAAAATTAAAAATGTCCAGAGCGGATTTTGTAATTCTACGGCTCAAATACACTGTATTAAAAGATGATATAAGAAAGATTGTTTCATACAAACGTATTAATTTCTTCATCCACAGCGTCTCGATGAAATATCATGGCTAAACTTGTCATGACCGTGTTACCGCGTATTCAAATCTTCCCATCTTGACATTTGACAGATAACAATTTACATCTTTCTCCCTCCCTCTGTATCTATCTCATGTAGAAACAAACACCGACGTAAAGCTATGTCTCGTTTATTTTTAATTTTTATTATCAAATGTCAGGATGGGAAGATTTGAATACGCGGTAACGCCGAACGCGGTCATGACAAGATTAGCCATGATATTTCATCTGGACACTGTGGAAGAAGAAATTAATACATTTATAAGAAACAATCTTTCTTATATCATCTTTTAATACAATGTATTTGAACCGTAGAATTACAAAATCCGCTCTGGACATTTTTAACTTTTATTATCGTCTATTAAGTGTTGGGATAAAGATCTTAAAGATCCAGACATTGATATTTTCAGAATCGGGCCGATATTCTCTTCTATCCTTTCAATTCATTCACAACTTTCAAAAAATTGTTCAAATTTGTTACTAATTAACATACCGCCGGCATGTGGGTTTATTACATGTGCAAATATAATATTTCGTTAAAAATTATCTCTTTATATACTTAAATGTAAGTGAAATATTATATCGAGCAAAGTTGGTCTTAAGATTAATATAAAGAAAATAAAAACATCACAATCAATGACAATAATAATATACCTGCGACACAAGATAAAAATGAATAAAGAAAACTTAACAGCAGAATTTCCAAGACGAATAGGAATGAGCTGGGCTGCTTTTGGCAAACTTAAAGATATTTTCGAGAACAAAGAGATTCCAACTAGCCTAAAAAGAAAAGTCTTCGAATCGTGCATACTGCCAGTGATGACGTATGGAGTGGAGACTATGGCCCTTACAAAGAAAAGTGTAGAAAAGCTCAAACGCACGCAACGATCCATGGAGAGATCCATGCTTGGAATAAGCTTAAGAAATAATTAAATTAGGCGCAGATAGAGTAGTGGATGTCATGGATCGTGTAGCGAAGCTAAACTGACAATGGGCAGGGCATGTTGCAAGGTAGAATGCTACAAGATGGACTCCCAGAGTTCTGAAGTGGAGACCTTGGTAGAATAAAAGAGGCGTCAGAAGACCTCAAAAGAGATGGGCCGACGACATAACCGCTGTGGAGGGAAGGATGGAAGGGTATGGAAGAGGCCCGTATCCAGCAGTGGAGAGATGAAGGCTGAAGAAGAAGAAGAAGAAGAAGTTTGTGTTTGTATATACTGTGTATGAATTTTTTAGAATTTTTTTGAACTCTAAGAACGTAAAAAAATTTTGCAAATTAAAAAAATTGTTACTTTATTAATATTCAATATTTTTTGATTATTTTAGTTCAATTTTAATATTATAGTGCTAGTTTTATACTCGTAAGAAATCATATTCTGCGTTAATATTTGTAAAAATTCAGAATCTATTAATTTTTTTCTTTGACACAGAAAACGAATTTTTTGGCCGCGGCCTGTCGATTAATTTTCGCTTATATTTTCTCAATTTTTGTAAATAATATTCAGTTTATTACTTTTGTATATAGAAAAAAGTTTTATCTAAACTATCGTTTTAAAGAAATTAATTTATTTTTATAGTCTGGCTTACCCATTCTGATATAAATGAATAAAAAAGCCAACATTTTCGAACAAAAATGCCGAAATATGCATTTGCTGGAAATCTTTAGAGATAATTCATAGGAAAATAAATCTAGTATGGGCTTCTCTCCCAAACATCATTATTGGTAATACATAACTTTACATAACTTTAACTATAGATATATATATATATAAAATATTTATATATCTTCGTCCTATCTATCTATATATATATATATATATATATAATATATATATATATATATATATATAATTATTAATATTACATTATAATAACTATAATCGGTACCGGTTATTTTTTTTTGAATAGAGATGAGAACACGGAATCTCACATCAATATCCTTACTATTTTCAAACTAAGTTAAACTCTTGTGCTATGAAAATAGAACTAACTTGCTAGTCTGGAGTAAGGTTGGAACTCGCGACCTTTGGATCACGAGGCATGTGTCTTAACAATAAGACCAACAAGCTACGCATTTTGTTTGTTTAATCCCTTTTCATAACTGCGGGAGCCGATTTATATATTAGGTCCTTACATATGAAATTGACGTTTAGTATGGGAGGAACATAAAGCCGATTTTTTTTATTATAATATATTTATTTAATCAAAGTATGTACCATTGCTATCTATGCACTTTTGCCATCTCATAGGTAGTTCATCGATCCCTTTACTAAAAAAACCATTCGGACGGGAATCAATAAAATCTTTGAAGGCGGTTTGGACTGCCCCATCGAAGTTGAATTTTTTCCTTTGCAAGAAGTTATCCAAATTTCGAAAAAAATGGTAATCTGTTGGGGCAAGGTCCGGAGAGTACGGTGGATGTCTTAGACATTCCAATTGAAGCTCCTCTAATTTGGTAGCCGTCTGTTGTGCAGTGTGTGGTCTAGCGTTATCATGAAGCAGCAGTGGCCTAGAGCGATTACCAGCCTCGGTTGTTTAGCAGCTAGCTTTTCCATCATGGTTTGCAGTTGCTGACAATAGACATCTGCCGTAATCGTCTGGCCAGATTTAAGAAAGCTGTAGTGAACGACACCAGCACTAGTCCACCAAACGCTCACAAGTAACTTTTTTGGAGTCAATTTTCGCTTGGGGCATGGTTTGGCTGGTTCGGCAGGGTTCAGCCATTGCGATGAGCGCTTCCGATTATCGTACAGGATCCACTTTTCATCACAGGTAATGATTCGATTTAAAATCCCTTCATTATTGTGCCGGTTGAGTAATGCAACGCAGCAGTCAACGCGCGTTTGTTGATTTGCTTCACTCAATTCGTGAGGTACCCACCTTTCAAGCTTTTTCACCTTACCAATTTGCTTCAAGTGGATTAAAACAGTTTTATCACTAACACCGCAGCCTGCAGCTAACTCGGATGTGGTTTGCGATGGATCCGCTTCCACAATAGCCTTCAATTCTTCATTATCAACTTTGGTCTCCGGCCGTCCACGGGGCTTGTTCTGCAGGTCGAAATTTCCAGAACGAAAACGTTGGAACCAAAAACGCACTGTGTTTTCTTTTGCGGCACCGTCGCCATACACATCATTAATCCTTCGAGCCGTTTCTGCAGCACTGGTGCCACGGTGGAACTCGTACTCGTAAATAACGCGATATTTCAAGTTTTTCATTTTGTAAACTGAGTGACGCAAAGAAAAAAACAATTGAGGAAAAAACAAATGAATTATAATTTTCAAAACACAAATACATGAGTAAATAGCTGTATAAATTTGGATTTGGAATTCCTAACCAAAGAGAAGATATTTGAGATCAAATTTGCCAGTACGGCAAAACGTCAATTTCATATGTAAGGACCTAATATTTTGAAAAACTATTTTGTTTTTTCGCTTTTTCTGCTTATTCTGTTGACCTAGGAATATTAAACAAAATGTGTAATAATATTATTTTAAAATTTGGCAGAAATCAGTTTGACACAAATTTACGAATTTCTTCAGCAAAAGTGTCCAAGTATTCAATCAAAGCCAATCTTTCCGCTTTCATGTCAGAAATTTTGACGTTTGACAGATATCTTAACATTTTTCATAAAAACCTTGCGCGTACGTCCATTTTTTTGTGTCAACACGATCACCATTATAATAAGTAACCTTATTATCCTAAGAAAGGGGGGTTTTCTATCTGTGTATTAATTTTATTATGGGAAAAACACGCCAAACCGCCATTATTTGAAAAATTAATAGTTTATACCGGAATAAAAGCATAGGTGTATGTTTTTGATGTCTATAGCGTTAACTTTCTGGTTGGACATAATTATAATTTTATTAAACAAATTTGTATTAACCACTTAACTAGTAACTCTACGTCTACCATTAAAGCGTTAAGGTTATTATCACGATCGTTAGATATATTTAACTGTAAATGGTTACGGATATTTTATACGAACCGTATGTCTTTCCGAAAAACGATTCTCGACGTTTCGTTGAAGTCCGCCCTACACCTTCGCGGGTACAGGTCGTACAGGTACAGGGTACAGGGCTCCTGATGACGTTGAATACGACATCAACGAAACGTCGAGAATTGTTTCTCGGTAAACACACGGTTCGTATAAAATATTCGTAACCATCTACGTCTACCAGTTTCGATACCACTGTATCTTCTTCAGGACGGACGCAAGCTAACTATCCATTACTTATTCTAGCAAACAAATCAATATAAGATTAGATTACTTAGAAATACAGATAAAATAAAAAAATGCCTGAGCACTAAAGCCAGATAAATTTTATGAATAGCCAGTTATTTGGTTGTACTCCATATTGAGTAGTTTGTTGGACTTGTGGTTAGGACTCTCGCCTCGTGATCCAAAGTTCGCGGGTTCGAACCTCACTCCAGACCAGCAAATTAGTCCTATTTTCATAGCACAAGCATTTAGCTTAGTTTAAAAATAGTAAGAATATTGATGTGACACGTATTCCGTGTTCGCATCTCTATTTAAAAAAATAAAATAAAAATTTAAAAATTTAAAAAATTCCTCATTTCGGCGTCCACTTCTCAATTACCCCCGCTATAACTGTAGCCACACCCCCGTTCAAAAATTGATTTGTTTGCTAGAATAAGTAATGGATAGTTAGTTTGCGTCCGTCCTGATGACGATACAGTGGTATTATTAAGACGTACATTCACTAGTTAAGTGGTTAATACAAAGTTGTTTAATTAAAATTAATAATAATAATAATATGTTTGTTTCACGCAACTGAAAATAGTTGACAAACAAGAATTTGTAAAATTGTCTGAGTATAAATATACATATAACTATACGTATAAAACTCTATGTCTATCTGTATGTCTGTCTGTTCTCTATACAAATCCACACCGTTTGTCCGATTCAATTCAAATTTTGCATACTTATGCTTCGGGACCCGGCGGATAACATAGACAACATTTTTCCCCTATTCTCATACCCCTTCCCCTCCCCATGACATATTTTCGATGCAAATCTGTACCGTTTGACCGATCGGACTCAAAAATTGGAAACTTATTCTTTAGGACTCGGCGGGTAACATTGGCTATATTTCCTCCCTCCCCTTTTACCTTCTCCTCCCCCTGATATTTTTTCGATGCAAATCTATACCTTTCGTATCAAAGCTTTGTTTCCCCCCACAAATTTATTTTCAACTTAATCTTTAACCCGTGCAACGCCTGGTCGAACAGCTAGTAATATATAATTCTCCTTTCTTCTAACATAATAAACCAAATTTTGAACCTACTATTGTAGTCCCTGCCTTTCATAATTTGCCTTTCTTAATTAGGCTTTGAAGCGGACGAATTATAAATTGTAAGCATCTCAGTTGGTAGCGTGTTTCTGATTCCTTATTCATCGTCCCGGGCTTCGCTAATCTCCAGGGTGAAGTCTTGGTGGGGGTGGTGAAAGTCCAAAAGAAGTTTCTGAGATATCGCTACATGAGAGAGTACGGGCATTATCCTTGGCTTTACCCAACCGAGTTTCTCCAGGATATGCTTGGCTACAATAGTCTAGAGACTAGAAGGAATGTGTATTTGATTACACATTTTTATCGATTGTTGCGCGGTATGATCGATAATCCTGAAATTATGCAGAGCATTTATTTGTATGTTCCTGATAATTACATTAGACATCGTCAGCATAGATTGTTTCGCATTCCAATATACAGGACCAACCTGCCGAACAAAATCGCTTTGGGTATTGATATATTCCATGTGTCTGAGGGGGTTTTCCGAAGCGGGATTCTCCTACACCTTTGACCAGATTTTATGTTATTTTTAATTTATTAAATATTTTTATTTTGATATATACTTCCTAATATGTATGCCTTAAACATTTTGTTTGTAATGTACATATTATCAATAAATAAATTGAATTGATTACCCTTGCAGGCCCTTTCTTTTCCGCCAAGTTTCTTCCTTATTTAATATACGCGAAAGTTGAATTATAAAGTGACGACCTAATTTCACTGAAATCATTTCCAAGCTCTGACAAATCACTCGCACTGCCTGCGAAAGGAGCAGGAAACGTGATCAGGCTGAATTGTTCTCAGGGTTTCATCATTGTCCAATAAGCAAGGCAGAAAATATTTTAGAAATAAAATCAATTGAGATAAAGGAAATAAAAAATTTCGCATCATCATTATTAATATTAATAAAAGTTCAAAAATAAAGTTTGCCTTTTATGTCCGATCCTTAAGGACCATTTCTTTGTAACATTTTGTCAACCTTTTTTTAAATCGCTTTTTCTGTTTTTAAATAATCCGGTCCACTAATACCCTTGGCTTAAATTTTTCCTAAATTTCATTTAGGAAAAATTCCTAGATTTCTTAAATTTCTTGGTCATCTTCGAAATGGCTTCAAACTATCGAAACTAGCTCAATTCACAAACTATCGAAAAAAGCAGTATTGGGATCTTAAGATCTTTACACCAATACTTAATAGACGAGAATAAAAATAAAAAATAAACGAGATTTAGGTATAGATACGTAGATGGTGTGGTCAGAGGGAGAAAGAAGTACATGACGGTTATCAAACGTCAAAATTTAAATTCGACGATATTTCTCTTTTCTATGGTCCAACGCAACAATGACAATTATGCCATAATTTTACATCAATAAGTGCATATGAAATAATCTTTTTACTATAAGCTTTAAATACAGCGTTAGCACTGTTTTGATGTAATTTTAGTTGAAATATGAGAATTGTGAGGTTACGTTTGCGACAGAGCGAAGCTCTGTCAGACCAGACCGCCCGGATAAGAAGGCACTGGAGAAATTAATCACTTTTTTAAAGACGTTTCAGATATTCGACAACGCAAATAAAGATATTTACATTAAAGGAAAAACGTTAATTTTGTGAAGTTGCAATTTCAGAACAAAGTTCTGTGAATTATTAAACAATTTTTATTAATCAATTAGAAAAGACATTCAGAAAAAATCAAATTAACGAAAAAATATTATAACCGTCACCGGGACTCGAACCACAGACCTCCAATTCTATCCGGGAATGGCGCGTTATCCAATTTCGCCATGACAGTCTGGTAAGTTAACGAGAATTTTGCGACCTTTTATGTAGTAATTAAATTCAATTAATTTGATCAATTAAAAAGAGACTACATTTAAGGTCGAAAAATTTTCGTTAACTTCCCAGCCTGTCGTGGCGAAATTGGATAACGCGCCATTCCCGAATAGAATTGGAGGTCCGTGGTTCGAGTCCCGGTGACAGTAAAATATTTTTTCGTTAATTTGATTTTTTCTATATGTCTTTTCTAATTGATTAATAAAAAAGGTATTTACTTTGAGAGAGATAGGTACGTGAAAATATACAAATCTCCTTATTTAAGTAACTAAACGACATAGCTACCACCGCTTCTCTCTGCTCCGTCTAAATTGTACTTATACTACACATTGTATGAGCGGGACATAGCCAAGATGCGAATCATTAATTTACGTCTCCTACGTTTGACAGGCTTTTTGTTATTTCTACTGAATTATGTCCCGTGATTTTTCACAGGTGTACCTACGGTTATTATATATCTAATATTATCGTATATACATATCTAAAAAAATATTTTTTATCAGATATATAGTACATATATATCTAATAAAAAATCTTTCCCAGAACATTTTTAATATTCGTTGTTTGCTTTTACTGTTTTATGTTTTGACCTGTTTTTCTTTCTCTTTTCTTTATCATTTTATTTTTCATTTAGTTATTCTACGCTTTTAATATTTAAGAGTTTTTTATGTGTAACGTGCCCTTGAGGTGAAATTTTCACAAAAACGGCGCTATATTAATAATCCAATATTATTGTTAATAATAATAATAATACCCATGTATAATACTACTATAACCTTTTTTGTTTGTAAAAGTCCTAAATGGCGTCAAATAAATAATTTAAATTTATTAACCGTTCCAAAATTTGTATTTTTTCGTTACGTCAGGTAAGACGTACGAATTTGTGGCCAGGTACACCTGTAGGTACTTTATTTCATGATAACTACTTTTAAATATAAAGGAATCTTCTTCTTCTTCATGTGCCCTGTCGGGTCCCCCCGACGTCGGCGATCATCTGGGAGAAAGTTTCCCTGTCCAGGGCAGTGCGGAACAGCTCTTCCACGCTTCTTATCCCGGTCCACTCTCGGATATTTCGAAGCCAGGAATGCCGCCTCCTTTCGAACCCTCTGCGACCCTCAATCTTCCCCTTCATGACGAGCTGAAGGATGGAGTATTTTTTGCCTCTCATTATGTGACCAAAATATGAAATTTTACGGAGCTTTGCTATGTTTAGTAACTGTCTGTTTGTATTTGCTCTATGAAAAACTTCAACATTACTAGTCATGTCAGTCCAAGATATCCTTAACATTTTGCGATGTATCCACATTTCGAAGGCCTCTAGGCAATTTAGAGTAGTCACCTTCAGCGTCCATGCTTCAACACCGTAAAGTAATAGTTCAATTCATAATTAATTTCATGATTAACTCCTGTGTGTCGGTGATGTAACGTAGGTCTACCTGTCATACAAAATATGAAATATCTACCTTATTTACGAAAACTAAAACGTCACATTTTTTGTAATCATCGAATAGACATTTTCACACCAAAATTACTAAATTAAACTGTTAGGAATGTACGGATTTTTTAATTAAAAAATATTTATTCATTACTCTCATATTTTCGGCCAGTGTGTAAGAGAGAGAAGTATATTATGCATCGCAGTTAAATCGAGCAAGAAAGAGCACGACAATACCATACATTTCATATAGGACAGAGATGGCGGTTGCTTGGGTTTCGGCGAAAGCAAAAACAATATAGAAAGAGTACGATAGAGTCGGGTAACACGTGCTAGACAAAGACGGATTGCATGCGACTGAAGCGAGCTGGCGACCGCTTCGTTGTATTCAGTTGCTAATGAAACATCGGCGGAAGCGCACGCAAATTCGATTTGCCATCATGTTTTAATAATTTACTAAAATAATGCAAATATGTATGTTTACCTTACATAATTATATAAAGGGACCTTTTAAAAGTCTTATCTGTATCGTATTTATGTATATTTTGTCAAATATTAAAAACTATGCCGATTTTTAATCAGGTAACGCTGTGTTACTCCACCGTCCCCAAAGTTTTTTTTTAGCACAGTCTTTTAAGAGTTAATAAGTACCATAAAGGAATCAAAATGCGGTTGATATCACCTGGTGTAATAATTGTACAAGCCACGCAGCCGAGCAGGGGTGGGTAAGACGACACCCCCAGCCCGAGAGGTGCCACTCCGCAGCCCTTAATTCCAGTCCACCAACCCCGAAACAAGCGCAGCCACTTTGTGGGGGTGTTATCGGAAAGTGTATCAGATTTCATTTCCCCACAACCCTTACCGCAAATGGACCGCGATTTTCGGAAATTTCCGATTCATTCTTGAAAATTTTAATCTCACACTTGCGTTTGACGGCTCGCCCGTCAATTTCAGGGATCTCAAGGGTTATTAATGAGAGCTCTATTTAGGGGCGAAGGTAATTTATTTGTTTGAAAACCGCCAAGTGAATGGGAAACGAAAATATTGATAAACTAGCTGGTCGTACCCGGCGTTGCACTGGTTAAGGATTAAGTAAAAAAATAAGTTTGCGAGGGAAAACAAAGAGTCCGCTGTTCTCTAAAAAACAATGTTTCCATCTAATGTTAACATGAGTTATTGTAACATAACTGTAACACTTAGATATATGGTATCGCAGACTTTTTTGTAGATATTAATGTCCTATATAAAACTGTAGTACATTACTTTGCTCTATTGGCACTAATTTCCGCAGCGTACGCAATGTAAGGTTTTTTTTTCGTAATTTTTTCACACGTTGGGTTACATTATCGAAGTTTTCATACGGATCCCTAACATTTTTGAAAATATTTTATAGCCTGTGTTCATCAGGGATAATGTAGGATTCTGAATGTGAAAGAATTTTTCAAATCGGTTCAGTAGTTTCGGAGCCTATTCAATTCAAACACACAATTAAATCTTAGAAAAGGTTTTTCAGAACAAGTATCTGGAATGCTTGCTGAAAGATCACGTAGGATGAAGAGAAAAAAATATTAATATTGTGATGGGCCGTGACTTTGGATGACAAAACTCCGGAATATAATTAGTTTTATTACCAAAGAAAGTCACTAGACGCCAATTAAAATGTAGCACCGTTCTTAATTTTAAAATCGCTAAATGTCTCTCGAATATTTCACACGCTTATTATTGAACTGTTCTGTAATTCTCACTATTTAACGCCGTTTCCATTGCTTTGATCATTTTCTAGTTACCTCCGTTCAATGTTTGTACGCAGAAACTTCTCGTTCCGGTATTCCTTTTTTTACTTTCGCTGGTATCACTGCTGGTCGCACTGGACTCGCACTGTTGGTAATATCACCGTCACGAATCACTGGTCAAACCGTTTCTAACGCTTAGATGTCGCTCACTTATCATTTCGAAATGAATTGACTGACCCCGCGTTGCGTGAAGCCTTTTATAGATAAATTCCTTCGAGAGATTTTTTTTAGGGCGTTCTAATGTATTGTATTAGTGTGAGATGAATTGTATTGGAAACTTTGAGAGAATGTGGTCACGGATGACCCAGCATTGCATGCGTAATATTAGACAATTTGCGATCATGGATAACTAACCCTGCGTCGTGTGACGCCGTTGTATCTGTCAGTATTCAGTAGGTTCGCCATCTCATTACAAAATTATAATTTCATATTAGTTACTTTATGGTTCAAGTTGAATATTTTAACATTACCACTGCCCATAAATTGTATGTGAAGAATAATAGGGGTTAATTATTTAATTACGTGACATGTTGTATATAGACCACGTTAAAATATACACTGTTTATATAACAGTAGTCAAGGCATGTTTCATCAAACATAATAATTTCCTTGTGTGTCCGTCCGTCTGTCTGTCTGTCCGTCCGTAACTTCGTGTAACGTTTGTAATTTATTTCGAAATCATGGCTAAAAAAAACACATTAAACGGCCGGATACGGGGCTTGACTCCTGGCCACAATCCCGAACCATGTCCTCTCCGTGGACCGCCAAAAAGATGCCATCACTATATACTAGGGCTTAGCAAAGACGCGAAGCAATATTCCGTATTTTTTACGGGTTGCAGCTAGTTTATTCATATTGCAGTTTCGAGAAAAGTGGTCTCCCTCATTGTCATGTGTAATTAATGAAATCAGTTTTTCAAAATAAACAACTTTGAATATGTCGCAAAATGTTAAATTTCAATAATGTATAACTATTATGTATTGTGTAAAATATTGTTAATCTAAAACTCATTCTTAAAATGTATTTATTGATTTGCGAGTCTTTATTTTGTTCTGAATATTATGTTAAATTTATTTTATCATTGAGTCATTATTTATTATTGATTTATCATAAAAAGTGTATTGCACAGTTAATTACATCATATTCAAAATGTTCATAAAATATTTATACTATTTTACTCATATCACTGTCACTCGAGGACCATCTATTTGGGTCAATAATGACATGTTGACAGTCTGTTTGTTAAAAATTTAAAAAATAAAATGTCTACGAGTTTTAATGAGAGTATACATTGTTGCATTTCGCATGTACTTTCACTAGATAATGTATGATTTAACTGGCAAGTGTGTGAACTCGCCGATGCGAGCTGGTCACATCGTCAGCAAACCAGATCTGTCAAACATTGAGGTTATATCAGATAATGATAACAGCAAGCACGCACTCCACAGTGGATAATAATGTTGCCAATGTAACTTAAAACTCGATAAAACAGTAGTACAGTATAGAGATGTCAGCGACACAGTGTTCCTATTTAAAATTATTAAAAGTATGTTGGACTGCCCTGAACTGATTCAGATGGTCTCGTATAATATACCGAGTCAAACGAGACACCACGAAGTGTTCTTTGTAGGGACCCACAGGAATAACTATGCATTAAATTCACCGTTAATACCCATGCATCGCCATGGAAACAAATTTTCGGAATTTGTAGACATTTTTTGTTGTAGGAGCGTATCCGAATTAAAGAATTACTTAGACTTAGAATACACCAATAGAATTAATTACAGTTTAATGGACTAAATTTTTACTTGTGTTTTGTTCCCCATGAATTACCTATATATTTATTTATTTTAAAGTATCCTAATTATTGTTCATTTCCCTTTTAAATATGTTTTGATTTTATATTTATTTTTTGGTTTATTTAATCTTCTTATCTTATTTATCTGGTATTTTGATTTAATTATCTTTATTTTAAAGGTCTCTACAGTTTGCCTGTGTACTAATCATCGTTTATATATATTATTCATCTCTATTGTTCATTTATTTTATATTGTTAATTTATTTTAAATACGTTCTACTTATATTATTATTTTTAATTAGTATACTGTAAAATGTGTATTATGTTAGGTATATAAAAATCCTTTTAATTTTCTTGTACTGTAAAAGCCCACTAGGCCGTTAATTATTAATGAATAAATAAATATATCAGTTAAAAACAAGTAACTTTGTTTTAACCACTGATTTTATTTTAACAAACACTCGACATGTTTCGGGAACCAACGGTCCCTTCTTCAAGAGAATACGAGGTATACCGAAGAATCATAACAAGCATAGATCTTAATTTATAAAGTCATAGAAAAATAACAAACAAAGAAAATGCACAGGCATAGATTACCCCCGGAACGTAGACAATAAAAGACAAATGTGTAAATTAAGTAAGAAACAAAAATATATGACAATCAAGGTATACATAAAAAATTAAAAATTAATAAGTGAATATATTCAAAAGGTAACTGCTAGTGAAGAAAGTTTGGTTATTTATTATGTTTTATTATATATTAGGTTATTTATTATGTTATTTTTCTATGACTTTATAAATTAAGATCTATACTTATTATGATTCTTCAGTATACCTTGTATTCTCTTGAAGAAGGGACCGTTGGTTCCCGAAACATGTCGAGTGTTTGTTAAAATAAAATCAGTGGTTAAAACAAAGTTACTTGTTTTTAATTTTAATAATTTTTTAAAATGGCACCGCAAAGTGATTTTGCATTTATTGAAGAAAATATATCAGTAGCTGGAACGGAACATGCGGTTTGATTCTATCAAATCAAACCCTAGAAATAACATCGTATGAGGATATTAGTGGAGTCTCGATCCCTAATTAATTTTCCTAAAAATATGAATTTTTCGCCCAGGACGAACATATCCGTTAGAATTTTCAAATTTAAACGCAGAAGTAACGCCTGACAAATGGCGCAGAGGTCGGTCGTTAGAATATTAACGAGATCTGTGCCGATAAATATTAACGACGCAAAGAATCGTTAAACGCGAAGCTAGAGGGCTATTTTCAGTTTCAATAACAAGTCGGATTCTCCAATGATAATTTTTGTAATCGTTCAGGCTACCGGCTGTGTATGCGCGTATCCATTTTATATTTTACTGCTTGGATCGTCATAGAACTTTCGCAAACCTTCTAGAACACGCTCCTTCCAGAACTTTCAAGAAATTTATTGAATGTACAGGAACCTTCTAGACACACCGACACATTCCGCCACTTTATAGAACTTTCGGGAATTTTCCAGAACCTTCTCCTTCCAGAACTTTCTAGAGCAGGTTTTTCCGGAACCTTCTAGACTCACTGACACAGTCGTCGCGCCTATTTTGAAACAATCTGAATCATTTGCGGCCTTCCCATAACAAAACAATGTGCTAGAAAGCGTATTTTCTCACCCACTCCCACCTACGCTCAGCCACCCCCACCAAACTCGCACATTTTAAATGGGACACCAAGGGCTATCCACCACCATAACCACCAGGGGGTGATAGTATCTGGTTGTGAAGAAAACTTGGCGGATAGGGAAACACGAGTTTCTTTATATATTTGTATATATATATATATTGATTATTGAACAGTATAGAGACCATCTTACAAGTTTCCACAGAATTAACACGTTGTGTATTAACATAAAGCAACAATAACTTGAGTTATATATTTTGCTGCTTGTTCAAACTTTGGTATACAATGTAACATTTTTGTCAAAAATGAGTTAATAAGCCCTCTAAATTAAATAGTGTACGCTCTTTCCATTGGAAATAAGTTCAAAACTTAAAAATAATTAGAACATGTTCAAATCATAGGGGTGATCATGTTAACTACACTTTTTCATAAAAAATCAAATCAGTTACTAATGGGAAGAACATGTTATCTTCAATAATAACATGTTCATTCCATCATTCTGAAATTAACATGCCTTTTAATTTGATTGGAATATTTATGGTTAATTTAAATTTTAATCTGGCAGTGCTGTCATATATTTGTTTTTATTTGAAGACTTTTATAATATGTACTTATATATTATTTTTCAATAATTTTAAATGGTACCTACCATGTTTTGTATTATTAATTAACATCAACGTATTTTGTAATTTTGGATAATGGATGGTAAAAATGGATAGCATTTGAAGGGTTGTTTGATGTTCGTGTTTTACCAATTTTAAAAAGGTGTTATTCTATTAAAAATGAATTCCAGAGGCGAAAAAATGGTTGTTAACTACATTTTTTAGGGAAAAATAGTATATTTTTATTTTTTGTGCATAAATGCGTTTTTTTTACTTTGTAAATACTATTTTGATATATTAGTGACATAAATCAATAAAAATTAATCTTGAATTAGCAATAATACATATTTTTCAAAGGCGAAATGCAAATCTCTAATTATCTCAAAATGACTTGAATATTAGTTAACAACTTCTTGCCGTGGGGTCTTCAATTAGTCTGTGATTTACTCAATCCTGGGAGTTTTTGTTATGTGTTTCGATAACCGAGCCCCTTGGCCTGTTGAAGATTAAATATAACAATAAAAAAATAATTATATTTTTAGCTTTGTACCTAAATGGTGCTAAAAAGAATCTTCGTACCGACACTTGCGTATGCTATCAAATCCGTCCATCCGTCCGTCCGTCCGTCCGTCCGTCTGTCTGTCCCCGTAACTTCGTGTAACGTCCGAAATTTCGTTCGAATTCACGGCTAAAAAAACCAACGTAAACGGCCGGAGATGAGGTTTGCACCGCTGGCTACCGAACCCAAAGGCGTCAAAAATACAGTACATATACTAAAATATTTTTTCCATTATATACACTGCCTTTACAAACATTTATGCCGAGGCCGGTGGCATCTCCCATATGGTATAGTGTATACGATACCTGGCTCTCACTCAAGGGGCTCGGGTTCGAATCCCGGTGCCAGAATATATTTTTCTTTTAATTAACTATATTAAATATTTTTTATTATATTTTGGTGTCAATTTTATTTATAATTAATTATTTAATTATGTTGTCGCTAGAGTGATATTGTCATCAAAGGACAGTATCGCGTTTATTTTTACGCACAACCGTATTAGTAACTTTTATCTGTCGGCAGGGGAAATAAAAAAAACATTTAAATATTTTGATAATATTAGGTCCTTACGTATGAAATTGACGTTTAGTATGGGAGGAACATAAAGCCGATTTTTTTAAATTATAATATATTTATTTAATCAAAGTATATACCATTGCTATCTATGCACTTTTGCCATCTCATAGGTAGTTCATCGATCCCTTTACTAAAAAAACCATTCGGACGGGAATCAATAAAATCTTTGAAGGCGGTTTGGACTGCCCCATCGGAGTTGAATTTTTTCCTTTGCAAGAAGTTATCCAAATTTCGAAAAAAATGGTAATCTGTTGGGGCAAGGTCCGTAGAGTACGGTGGATGTCTTAGACATTCCAATTGAAGCTCCTCTAATTTGGTAGCCGTCTGTTGTGCAGTGTGTGGTCTAGCGTTATCATGAAGCAGCAGTGGCCTAGAGCGATAAACCAGCCTCGGTTGTTTAGCAGCTAGCTTTTCCATCATGGTTTGCAGTTGCTGACAATAGACATCTGCCGTAATCGTCTGGCCAGATTTAAGAAAGCTGTAGTGAACGCCACCAGCACTAGTCCACCAAACGCTCACAAGTAACTTTTTTGGAGTCAATTTTCGCTTGGGGCATGGTTTGGCTGGTTCGGCAGGGTTCAGCCATTGCGTTGAGCGCTTCCGATTATCGTACAGGATCCACTTTTCATCACAGGTAATGATTCGATTTAAAATCCCTTCATTATTGTGCCGGTTGAGTAATGCAACGCAGCAGTCAACGCGCGTTTGTTGATTTGCTTCACTCAATTCGTGGGTACCCACCTTTCAAGCTTTTTCACCTTACCAATTTGCTTCAAGTGGATTAAAACAGTTTTATCACTAACACCGCAGCCTGCAGCTAACTCGGATGTGGTTTGCGATGGATCCGCTTCCACAATAGCCTTCAATTCTTCATTATCAACTTTGGTCTCCGGCCGTCCACGGGGCTTGTTCTGCAGGTCGAAATTTCCAGAACGAAAACGTTGGAACCAAAAACGCACTGTGTTTTCTTTTGCGGCACCGTCGCCATACACATCATTAATCCTTCGAGCCGTTTCTGCAGCACTGGTGCCACGGTGGAACTCGTACTCGTAAATAACGCGATATTTCAAGTTTTTCATTTTGTAAACTGAGTGACGCAAAGAAAAAAACAATTGAGGAAAAAATAAATGAATTATAATTTTCAAAACACAAATACATGAGTAAATAGCTGTATAAATTTGGATTTGGAATTCCTAACCAAAGAGAAGATATTTGAGATCAAATTTGCCAGTACGGCAAAACGCCTCCTTACTAGGTCCTTACAAATTTCATATGTAAGGACCTAATATAAGTCGTAATTATTTATTACGAAATTATTATAATTGGGATTTTACCCGTGTATGGCTAAAAATAAGTAAATACTTATTATTCTTTATATTAAATTTTAAATGACGTTTTAAAATTAAAAATAGGTTTTAGTATGGGCTGGGAATCGAACCCAGTACCTCTCACATGTTAAGCGGGCGCTCTAGCAGGCGCGCCCTTAATTCTACAATGCGCCACAAAGTCACGTACATATTTAAATGAATCCTTTATCTATGGTTAAAAATATTGCGGGTAAAATTGAATAATTAGTCTTCTACCTTCCTAACTATGAGAGGGTTTGCTTCTTTTGAAATTATCATCATCATCATCATCATTCTTGGCACTACAACCCTTGGTGGGTCTTGGCCTCCTCGATAGTTTTCCTCCACTCATCTCGGTCTAGTGCCAGCTCTCTCCAGTTTCGAAGGTCTAAGGCAGAGATATCTTTGAGGACGTTGTCACTCCTTCTTAGTTTCGGCCTTCCTAAGCTCCTTCGCCCTATTGGCCTTGAGTTCAGCAGGGACTTTGGTGCTTGATGCTCGGACATTCTCTCCACATGACCCAGCCACCGAAGTCTTCCCAGTTTTATAAATTTTGTGACGTTTGGCTCCTTAAATAGAGTTTAGAGCTCATTATTGTAACGTCTGCGCCAAAGTCCATTTTCTAGAACCGGTCCGAAGATACGCCTCAAAATTTTCCTTTCAAAAACGTCCAGTGCTCGCTCATTCCTCTTAGTTAGTACCCACGTCTCAGCTGCGTACGTAAGCACTGGCCTAATAAGCGTTTTGTACACTAATATCTTGGTGTTTCTGCACAGCAGTCTGGATTTTATCTGCTTTTGTAGGCGGAAAAAACAGCGATTTGCGCTCACTATGCGCTTCTGAATCTCCTCTATAGTATTGCTATTGCTTGTTATCTGGGATCCTAGTTATGTAAATCTTGGTACCGTTTCAAAAATTTGACTTCCACACGAGAGAGTTAGGTTTTTTTTTTAATTTACTTTTGAAATTACAGGTAGATAATTGTTATAAAATATCTCAACAAAGATTATTAAAAAAGATAAAACAAACTAAAAAAATGTACAACTCTAAGGCTATCACTATAAACTTCAAAAATATGATATTGTGTATTCCGCCATCCTCCGTTACTGGGATCAGGATCAAGGCTTTAAAAACGAGTTTAAATAATAAGGGTAAAAAACAGGATATTCTACAAAGACCCCCTTACGAAAACGGTCCAACAATTCGCCGTGTAGCTTTTTCAGCCACTTAAACAAAAATAATGAATGTTGAAGGTACTAGTTAGGTAGAAAGTGCTTTTCGGACAATTTTTTCTAGACCCGTATATTTTGTCTGGAATTTCAGTTTGCCATTTTGTTCATACGTTATCCCGTACGATGTAGAATTAATGTGTAGAGATACTTCAAGCTGACGCAAGATGATTTCGGGGTCGTGCATACTTGACCCAAAACCGTGTTCAAGTGTCAAAATAAATTAATTTAGTGGGTAGATCAAGCAACCTCGTTTTAGACGTGTTCCTTAATAGATTAGGCACACAATATTGAATCAGTTGAAATCAAGTTAACCTGTTAAGGCACACAGAAGTGTTTGAAATATTGTAAAAAAAGTAACCAATAAAAACCAAGTTTTTATTATACTCCCTTTCTTTGTAAAATATAACAACAATTAAAGACGAGTTAAAACATATAACATAACACTAAACTTACAGTAATTTAATATATTTCTAAAATGTCAGATGTTTTGAGCTTTGATAAGACACTTCATGCTCTGAAGATTAAATTCTAAAAACATTTGTCAGTCAATTTAGATTTTCGACATTCGTAGTGAAGTACTCATTATATATAGCGACGGAGTAATTCAAATTTAGAAAATATTCCGCGACGTTATCGGGCCGCCGTAATCAAACTTTTCAAATGATTCCAATTTGAAAAAACCAATAAAATTTCTAAAAATGCGAAATTATACTATAATTATTAATTTTTTTTAAACGAAAATTTGATGGATCTTCTTGCTTGTCCACGAGTCTACTTGCCAAGCTTCAGCTCGATTGGAACACGGGAAAAGGGTCAAAAATCGATCCAAAGTTTTTTCACCCGGCAAGCAAGCAGACGCCACGAGTTAATATAAAGGGAGTAAAAAGGCAGCTGTATATATGGGATATATTGGAGAACCCGTCCAGCTCATTATTGGCATGCCATTGATATCACAATATTTACCTTTGTCTCTTTCATTGTTCCAGGAGAAGAGCTGGTGTATAAAGACCAGTGGGGAGGCATCAGCCTACTGCACGTGAATGGTAGCAGTAAAGCCCTCATGCCCAACACCACCTACGTAAGTACCTAGTAAACCTATATAAATATGGTTCGGTGTTATATTTTTGCCATTCTCCTGTATGGGGTCGAGGCATGGACCCTAAACCAAGAACGAATCCGCAAAGCCAAGGCTTTTGAGGTGTGGCTCTGTAGAAGCATATTGTAAGTTTCCTGGGTGGATAGAGTGACGAATGTTGAAGTCCTCTGGCGTTTGGAAAAAGAGCTGCGGACTATCATGTCAAGAAAGCTGGAGTGTCTCAGACATGTTATCAGAGGACCAAAATATAGTCTTAACCAACTCATCATCCAGGGGAAATAAGTGGTAGAAGAAGGCGTCTGGAACTGGTATAAGAGTAACTAACTGTTCCGTGCTGTGGTAAATAAAATCTTATTCGCCAGAATGATCGCCGACCTCCGATAAGAGATGGCACCGTAAGAAGAAGAAGAAGTATACGTCCTATTTCAGCGGTGCTTTGAATCTCGCAAACGTGTTTCTTTCATTTTCCTCTGATGCAGAAGGAACTGGTCACTCAAAAAAGGAAACACATACACACTGCACTAGTTCACTGCAGTCTCCATCAAAATATATAGATTCCTCATCAGACCACGCACATCTCCCAGCGGTCCGACCATTGTTGGAAACACTGTTGAAACGCATATTTTAGATTACTGTTCAACTAGCATTTTCAGTGGCATTTTTATCTTGGGGAATAGCCAAAAATTAGGCGGAGTCATGTCGGGAGAGGAAGAATCCTGAAAAATTATGATGCTTACCCCCACCTCATTTGCACTGTGATACGACGATCCTGCATGACCAGAGATTTCATTTGGTCACATTGTTGTTTTGGCTTGTTGAGGGCCTACGGGGACGTGGTTCGCTATCCATTGATGAACTGCCATCTTTAAAGCGGTTCACGACTTATTTTTTTAAAATAGAGATGATAGAGATAAAATAGGGGTCGCATAAATAATCTTACCATTCACAAAATAAGCGAAACGCTTGTGCTATAAATATAGGATTAACTTGCTGGTGACCTGAAATAGGGCCCAAACGACCGACCACTGAATCACTAGTCATAACCACTATACCAACAAGCTACTCATGAGAGATTCTCACTCGCAGTGAGACCCTCACACCATCGTCATCAAAATCTGGTCGGATCTTGCGTATGGCTTTCACGTACCTAGTATAATTTAGTAATAATTTTCATTAGACTAAAATCTATATATTACAAAATAGCATTTTATCAAAAAAGCATAAATGTTTTCATTTTATTAAATTACAATTTTGTAATCATATCTACTAATTTTGAAAACGGAATGAGACCAGCTAGTGAATAGGAAGTTAAGGACGGACATAAGAAATTATTATTTTTGGGGATCGTTAATCGCTGTCAGCTCTTGGTGTGACACACCAGCTAAAGTTTAGTTGATTTGAATCCTTCCTCTTCTTCTTTTACTCTTTGTCCTTTACTTTGACCCCTACTACACCCCAATAAGATCTGTGGTTAGCAGATCGTTAAGGCTTGAATCCAAGTCACATTTTTCTTTGTCACGCCGAGCTCGAAAGCGACGGCTCGCCACCATCGCACGCGGGTCGGATATTAGAAAGAAAGATTTTCCTTTCCAATCGCCGCCGATAATGATTGATAACAAATGACACCCGAGCTACACTGTGGGCCAAAGCTAACTATGATACAGTGGACGAATTGTACTTGCGTTTTCCTGGTACGTCGGGTGCCGCTTCAATCGCAATTCTCCTGGCTTCATCGAATCTGGAACAGTTGGTCTGTCTCTTCCGGAAGGCTAAGTTGAACTGATATTGAACACACACGAAGAGGAATGTCGGTTCTCGCAGGAAACGACACCGAAATTCGAATCCTGGCCAGCGATTGGCGCAGAACCCATCGGGTGCCAGCCCAATCAATCAAAATTATGGCGCGGCCCGCACGCGGCGATTACGAGACAAGTTGAGTTGTTCGATCTTCATTTCTTAACGTTTATAATATTTTCCATGGATTTATAGATGAATTCATTTCGATGGTATATTACAAGATCTCGTTATTTATGAGCCCACCGGACGCCGCTCGCTTCCTGCCACACTCGTGCGTCTTCATTACCGCCCATTAGGCTGCGGATCACGGAAGCGATACCAGGCCAACCCTCGGTGGGGGGGGGGCGCTGCACGGGGGAGGTATGCAGGCTTCACCGCATGGCCGGGCCCATGGGGTCGCAGCTAGACGCTTCAGCGAAAGCTCGCTACAAAATTTTTCCGTATTAGAAGTAGAATAGGACACCAAAAATAAAATTAAGAAAAAAGAAAGAGGCTTATCTATAAATGTTTATCATAATTTAAAGACATCATATTATATATAATAATATATATATATATATTATATATATATATATATCTATATATATATTATATATATCTATATATATATATATATATATATATGTTATTTATCGACTAGCGGGAAGACGTCAAAGCTTCGTTTGATATTCTCGTATCAGTTGATTACTTCGCGAAAAATGGAATAATATAAATAAGTGAATTGATAATTCAAAGAGAAACATATAACTATCAAATATTGACTTATTAAGTAGCTGGGATGGTGAAATTAGTAACACGCTGTCCGCGTAAGACAGAGGTCCGTGTTCTTATCCAGGTTCCAGCATTTAATTTTTCAGTTTTATATATATATAATATATAATATATATATTATTTACAGTTTAGCAAAGAATACTTCCATTTATTCGGAAATTGACTGACAAGAAAAATCTTTTATCACGATTTATATTTTATCCATACATATGATTCTTTACATATATTTTTTTACTTTCATTGTTGTTGTTGTATTATATTATATATATCTACTATTTTTACTATCTATATTTTATATTTATATCCTCAATTAATTGATTAATTTTATGGTTGTATAGCATTTTGTTTTATATCTAAATTATTTTGTTCTCACTATATTGTCAGCTGCTCATCTCGGCACAGGTTCTTCCTAATGAGATGAGCGACTCCATTTCCTATGTCATGTATCAAGATGAAGATAAATAAATAAATTAAAATATATATTATAGATGTCTCATAGAGACGAAGCTATTTTTTTAAATGGGAAAGAAGCTATGAAAGTCGTTTTGGGTGTTTATGATTTCGGTGACTGCATTCCAAACATTTTAAATTTTTTAGGTATTGCTGCGTTTGCTTTTAAACCCCGCAATTGTATTCGCTAAAATGTATGTGCAATTAATTTTATATTCCGCATATCTACGAAAAACTACAGGTTAAATTTGCTTTGAAGAGAGCAAGGAGGCCACGACCTACGAGGGGTTGTAGAACCAACAATGCTGATGATGATATTACTGTTAGTGTCTTCTTCTTCTTCTTCCTTGCACTGTCTCAACTCATTTTCTAGGTAGGCTGTTGGGGTCAGCTCTTCTCGTTCTCAGGCTGTATCTCCTTTTGTTTTGGTGTCGCTTTCATCTAGGCCGTTTCTCTGTAATATTTTGGAGCATTGAGTCATCCAGGAGTTCTTTGGTCTTCCTCTGGATGACTGTCAATGAAGGTCCATAGACATTTCCCGCATCACTGTGTGGTCTGGTGATCTCCGTCTTATGTGCCCATACCATCTCAACTGTCGCTCCTCCAGCTTGTTCATATCCGTGACACTTAGGCTACCACGAATGCGTGAACTTTTAATCCTATATGTTAGTGTTACTCCTGCCAACCATCTAAGCATTCACATTATGCAATTTCGAGTTGCCTAGAGAAGGAATATTACTGTTAGTGTGTAATTAAAAAAAAATGAAGAGGCAAGCAAGAGATATACGAAAAATTCATTTATTTTGATTCACATTTCTTTAGCAGGGTGTTAGTTAAATTAGAATAAACCACTACCAGATTTTAGGTCTACCGGTTTCGCGACATACCCGTCTCTTTGTCAGGACCAACACTACACTACTATGTTCACAACAGTATACACCGCCAACCAGTAGCACTGTTAACTTTTAACCAATATCTATCAAATGCATGTTAATCTTGTCAAGGACAAGCATGCACTGACTAGCCTACAGAACGATCAGGAATCTACAAGGGTGAGAGAGTGAGAAAGAGAGGGAGTGAGACGGGTACGTCTTTAAAACGGTAGACCTAAAATCTGGTAGTGGTTTATACTAATTTAACTAACACTCTTTTATAATGTCTATCCATAAAGTTAATGCTTTATTATCACATACGTGTTAATCTTGTCAAAGACAAGCATGCATTGACTAGCCTACAGAACGGTCAGAAATCTACGAAAGAGAGAGAGGGAGAGTGAGACGAAGAGACGGGTACGTTTCTAAACCGGTAGACCTAAAATCTGGTCGTGGTTTATCTAATTTAACTAACACTTTGTTGTAATGTCTATCTATAAAGTTGATACTTTAAATATTAATAATACATTTCTATTAGGGATGGGTCGTCGACGTTTTTACCGTCGACGAAACGAGACCGTCCATGTCCGTCCATCGACGAGACGATCAACTAGTTGAATTCTTCAACTAGTTGACGCGTCAACTTCGTTACGCGGACATCGTGGACGTTCTATCTAAACATCGGGACGATGGTCAACTGTCTACGGTTCGACGCGACAATGCTCGACGGCCCAACCGTTGGCTATTTTAAATACGTTAATTTTTAAAATTTAAAGAAGTTCGAAGGAATATAGTTTCGGGGTAAGTAAAACCGCTACTTGTGCTTATATGTAAAAAGAAATATTGTATTATTTATTTGTTTACGCTTATGTAGTTTTATATACTTCATTCTATATATAATAAAGAAAGAAGTAGGTATACACAACAATATCAGGTGTAAGCAGTAAAATATTAGTTCAACAAAAAATAAAATAATTAAACAGAATTGTTTTATTTTATACGGCGTAAAATTGGGAATTCACCGAAACGTCGCACGTGCACATCGCAAAAAATCAAGTAAAAAATAATAGATAATAGCTTATTTAGCCTATCTCGCCCTACGCATGCATTCAAATTTCAAGTCTCTGTCATAGTTCGTGTACACAGATCTGCACTCTATGGTCGTGTACTTTAGAGTTGAAATGAAATTACCCGTCGAGCGTCTATGGCGTCTACAAGTCGACAGCGAGAGATGAGAGAGAAATAAACGGAGACATTTTGTCTTGCTCTCGCTCGTTGCTTTGCATTACTTTGAATCTCAAATCGTCCACCGACCACGGCGTCCGCCGTCCACCGTCTACGAATTCAACTAGTCCATGCGATAAACGTAAACCGTCGACGCGTCGATGCAACGTCAAGGGTTGATTTCAACTAGTCCGTCCATTCAACGCCCATCCCTAATTTCTATAGCTTTGCGTTATCCAATTTTTTCAAATATGTTTTATTATACTTTGTAATACACACACAATATGAGTTATTAAATTACAACTCTCGAAACTATAGTTGTAATTTAATAACTCATATTGTGTGTGTATAACAAAGTATAATAAAACATATTTGAAATTATAATGTTGCACCACGAAGTATCTGCCAAATCTTTCAATGATATTGCGTTATCCATTTCGGCACCTCACGAGATTGTTTTACAAGCATCTCTGTGGATAAGTGTCAGGACTTGAGAGGGTTGTAACATTAGCCCACGTTTCGCTAGTCGGCCCCTTGTGCCGCCCGCCTACCCTCCGGCTACCTACCCTCCGGCTCGTAACTCGGTGTTTAGTGCTGATTAGTGTCTTACCGTCGAGATTTCAACGGAATCCACCCATCTCAGTAATCAAGGGGCGGTTGACCAGATTTATCTCGTTCTCTCGCTGGTCAGGGTGGCTGCGGGGAATGAAGATATCGGTGCTGTGAATACAATATACCAGAGCCGGTGACCGCCAGACTTACGTTATAGCATCAAACCTGAAAAAAAAATTCTGCATGTGCATTATAGTAGTTCTGAAGGTTTGAATATTATGACATTTGAGTTCAGGGGCTTATGGCAGATTCAATTCAATTCAATTTATTTGATAATATGTACATTACAAACTTAGTGTTCAAGGCATACATATATGAAGGTTTTCACTGGTGTTAGTATTAATTTCTTTGGGGGTAACCCGCATCAAAATCTGGTCCTCAGAAGGACCATTCGTCAACCGACGTTTTGCCTGAATCACAACAGGCATCTTCAGGGTGTCTTCACTAAGGCCAACAATGGCCGGGAACACCCAATATTTAATACGAAATTCCCAAAAACCATTAAGGCCAGTAATGACCCAAATTTAGATTTTGACTTACCAGACCTCACTTGGTAATAAGCTTCCGATACAAACGGACGTGCTCGCACTGCCCCACGTGACGGAAATTTATTAATATTAAGATTTTCGCGGGTAAAAGATGAAGAATTATTTTCTAGGACAACCCGCGTATTGTAGTCTTGAGAAAGACTGCTATATTGTATCCAACGTTTCGGACAGATAGCACTGGCCATTTTCAAAGGGATTTTTGCACCTTGTATTTCGAGTTCTGTTTTGAATTGATGGCAAGAAAACCCGTTCACTCCAGAAGTCGAGATCCAAGTGAAGCCTAATGCGAGGCTAATTGCTGAATTTACTTTGTGACCTAGTAATTCTTCTATTATTGTTGGAAATTCCGTTATTGTTAGTTATATTAATGTGTTCATTTACTGCGTCTGTACTTGGAATCGGGTTATCAGAGAACAGATAATACAGGTGCAAAAAAAAGAATAATTAGACGTAAAAATATCAAAACTGATCTATACCTATATCTATACTTCTTATTAATCATAGCCAGATGCTTTGAAGCTCAATTAATATTCATATCATTTACGCTATAGTAACAAATCTGCATTTTTACATTTTATTCGGGTCATTATTTAGCAATATTATCTCAAGCCATGTATTCACTAGGGGACAAATCGCGAAACATTCCGCTCGACATGTCGCATCAACATCTACGCTCATGTTTCGGGGACAATGACGCGGTCAACTGACGTGCACACACCGGGACTCGCATATCTTGTCGCGGAAATGTCATCCGATAAGGTTATGGATGACAGCTGCGGTATCACATTTGGCGAAAACGGGGTTCCGCGCAATTTGAAATGTTTTTTTGGGTCGCAATTTCAAATTAACGAGGTTTTACTGTAGTAAATTGAATATTATTAAAAACAAGGTCCTTTTTGCAAATAATTATTGTTTTCCAGACGTCACGGAAATATATCGCCCTATGAGGTTATGATGATAGCCGCGTATCTGTTTATGTTAATGAGTTTATCGAAAAGTAAGAGGAGAAAAAAGAGGAGAATGCGAAATTATTAGCTGCAAAGAGAAAGAAGGACGGACATTCTATGCGATCTTCGATCGATACAGCTCGATGAGTTCGAGAACGATTTCGTTTCCCCGCATTGTGATCTTGACAGATACAGCGCATGCGTATTCACTTGTAAACATACCACGTGGTACTGACGCTCCGCAGAATGTTGCAGTGAGTACGCTCGGGTACCGTGCGCATGGCAACGTTGCCACGGCACGTAGAAATGCCGCGCTATGTTGTGCGCGAGGTCGCGGAACAGTGCACGACGTTGCAACGTCACGTAGACTCTATGCCGCGCATGCTGTTGAGGGACAATTTGTCCCCTAGTGAATACATGGCTTCATACCTTATATTTTAATATTTTACTCACACATTTTTTGTACGACGAGTCCTAAGTATTTTGTATATTGAGGGTGTTCCATTGTGTATGTTTATGTCCATTTGGTGAGTTTTCCGTTTGACTTCAAAGTTAATATAGTTACATTTTCGAGCATTTAAGGTAAGTGAGGACTAAGGTGCGCATGTTGAACATATATACAACTTCAAAAAAATTGATAGATGCGATAGTATATCATGAGTGGAATTGGTGAACGTTACATTGTGTAAAGTGATCACTTAAATCAGCCAAACGATAGGTCGTAAGCCCTATGAACACCAAAAAAAGAGTCCATACCTACTTTCCATTTAAAAATATAGCTTCGTCCCTTTGAGACTCCTTTTCCTTCTCTACGAGTTCTGGTTATGATCAAACATAAAATATTGGGGTTGTGAAATTCTTTTTGAATTGCTTATAAAACATTCAGTATTAAAAAAAATTAATTAAAGTATGGTTTTTCTTTAATTTCATAAAACGTTCTACCAGTCACATCAAAGGCACTAAATTGAATTGAATTATTTCCCGTTTAAGATTCAAACAAAAATACGCCTTCTTAATTAAAGAATATAAATTTAAAGAATTTCCGAAAATCTTCGTTAATTATCGCTTAAGCCCGGCCGTAAATCATTTGGCGTAAAACAAAGCTGTTTTTTCAGCAGACAAAGGGAACACTAGGGATAATATTCTGCGAAAAACATCCCTCGAATACATTCGGATATCCTGGTTTTGTTCTGTGTTTCGCAGAATTTTCTGGAAATAAATTTAAAAAAAACAATTTGAATTATTAACGGTGGCGTCAGACGGGAGATGAATGTCGAAGAGGCAATGCGTTGGCGGTACCACAAGGTTCTGCTTTACGCCCACCAGAAATAGGCTAAATTAAATATTATAATAAAATCGTGGATTATTATGTTTACCTGCCTTACGAAAGAAAGCTATAATCTTGCCAAAACGCTATGGAGAGAAGTATGTTGGGAAAAATAAGGAATTCAATAACCAAAGAACAAACAAAAACGAAGAATGTTAAAGTATCCATCAGAAGGCTTAAATGAAAATGGACTGGACGTACAATCAGGGGAAGAGAGAAATGATCAAAAACTATAATGTATTGGTTCACAAGAGACAAGAAAAGGAAACGAGGCCGGCCTTCTAGAAGATGGGTGGATGAGATCAAGGTTACAGCAGGTGGCGCGTGGACCAGAATAGCAAAAGATAGGCAGGAATGGAGGAAATTGGAGGAGGCCTTTGACAAAAGGCATACAGACGGAACTACCGTAGTGTGACAGCCTAACTGATCACAAACATGTTGATGTCTGAATGAGGGCTATTATTATTATTGCCTTTTCAAAAAACTTATTAAATAAAAGCTGCGATTCTGTGGGAATTGAAAACAAAAATCGATTTTGGTCGACAGTACAACAGGAAATATTGATATTTTTAGGTCAGGAGAATACTTAAAGCGTCCCTATAAAAATGGTCATCATCACTCTTGGCACTACAACCCTTGGTGGATCTTGGCCTCCTCAAGAATCTTCCTCCACTCATCTCGGTTCAGTGCCAGCTCTCTCCAGTTCCGAAGCTCCAAGGCAGAGATGTTTTTGAGGACGTTGTCACTCCATCTTAATTTTGGCCTTCCTAAGCTCCTTCGCCCTATCGGCCTTGAGTTCAGCTGGGTCTTTGGTGCTTGATACTCGAACATTCTCTCCACATGACTCAGCCACCGAAGTCTTCCCAGCTTTATAAATTTTGTAACGTTTGGCTCCTTAAACAGAGTATAGAGCTCATTGTTGTAACGTCTGCGCCAAAGTCCATTTTCTAGAACCGGTCCGAAGATACGCCTCAAAATTTTTCTTTCAAAAACGTCCAGTGCTCGCTCATTCCTCTTAGTTAGTACCTACGTCTCAGCTGCGTACGTGAGCACTGGTCTAGTAAGCATTTTGTACACTAATATCTTGGTGTTTCTGAACAGCAGTCTGGATTTTATCTGCTTTAAAACTGGTATGTATGCAAAAACAAAATTTTACACGAGCAAGAAAAAACACATATCAGTTTCTATTTATATATTTTAATATTCACTTGCCAATTATGGATTTGAATGAATTTTACGTGTTTTTTGATCATTCATGTTGTTGAGCAACCCAGTGGCATCGTCAATCTCTCGGCATTCTTCATATTTGTTACTACCAGAGTGTATTTTTACTTAGTTCTATGCTGCGAGTTTTGTGTAATAGACAAGTAAATTTTTCATGGAGTAGCGTGTTTCTTCGAAAGGTCCTATGCCAGGTGAGAACTACGCGCACGTCATTGCAGAAATGTTATTTTTTATTAATATCACCCAAAACTTTCGATGTAAATCCTATTTGTCATTTCTATGGTGAATGTAAATACCATCAGTCATATCATAATGATTATCTACGACGATATTGCCATCGATGATATCATAAAATGTTTGATTTATTTTTGTGAAAATAAACGTATATCTGAAATTAGTATTACTCCCGATTCAATTTACATTAGGCCAAGCGCTGTTGGAATCTCTGTTTCTACATCGTTATACCATTAATGCACCAAGATAACAAGAGTAGCTTGTAAGTGTAGTGGTCATGACGCTGGCCTAGCGATCTGACCATCGGTGGTTCGTACCTCATTCCAGGACACCAGTAAGTGACTGTATAGTACAGAATATTTTGAGTTTGTTCAAATCTTTCAGAACAGTGCTGGATTTATGTCACAGAGACATTATTAATCAATTAATGTTATAGATATCTCACAGAGACGAAACTGTATTTCTTATGGGAAAGTAGGTATAGAAGTCATTTGGGAGTACATAGGACTTATGACCTATCTTATGGTTGGCTTAAGTGATCACTTTACACAATGTAACATTCGCCATTTCCACCCATGATAGAATATACCATGCTTATTCATTTTTTGGAAGTTGTATATATGTTCAAATTGCGTGGAAAGCTTTCACATATGAGTTGTAACCGCCTTTCCATCGGCCTGTACAAAGCCATTTTCATTCCCCTAAATCCCCACAGATGTCGCTAATGAGAAAATCTACAATTGATTTACGGAATTTTGAGAGCAATATACTATAATATTTCCTGGCGTATCCTAGTGTAATGCAAGTAATTTGTATCAATTTCATTACACAATAAAGTATATTGCTCTCAAAATTCCGTAAATCAATTGTAGATTTTCTCATTAACGACGTCTGTGGGGATTTAGGGGAATGAAAATGGCTTTGTACAGGCCGATGGAAAGGCGGTTACAACTCATTTGTGAAAGCTTTCCACGCAATTGAACATATATACAACTTCCAAAAAATGAATAAGCATGGTATATTCTATCATGGGTGGAAATGGCGAATGTTACGATGTGTAAAGTGATCACTTAAGCCAACCATAAGATAGGTCATAGGTCCTATGTACACCCAAATGACTTCTATACCTACTTTCCCATAAGAAATACAGTTTCGTCTCTGTGAGATGTCTATAATATACGTTAATTGACTGTATGGTATTTTAATTTTATTTTTACAATGTAGCGGCGTAAAGCGCGCACTTGAGGCTGAACTCCGTATTTTGTGTAATAACTTGGTAACATTAGACACTTAGATTGTCGTTAGAGTGTAATTAGTAGAACTTTGGCCCGCGGGTGAGACTTTAGCCGGGTGGTGAAAAATCTCAAAAATAATAATTTATTAATGCGAAAGTTCGCGGATTACGCGCGCTCCACGCACAAGGAGTTTGAGTTTTTAATTTTAAAGTCAAAGTTTTTTCGCGCGTGGTGGCGGGTAACATCCCTCCACATCCCTTCGAACTTGGCAGCCTTTATTCTAAATTTAATATAAAATTACAAATTTCTCCGACCTTGTGCGCCGTATATTTTTATAAATAAAATCTTTTTAACCAAAAGGAACTGAGGACTTTGGTAGAAAACTCCTTTAATTAATGCTTCGCGTGACGGTTCAAAGGGGGTTAATTTTTAACGATTCACGTACACAGATGGGCTGCTGCTTCTGTGCCTCTATGTTAAAAAGGCACTTTTTTTTATTTTTTATTTTTTTATTTATTAGAGACACTAACAGGATAATGGGTACATGACACTCAGATAATAAACATTGTAGTGAAGACTATGCCCATTATCCCAATTACAAGTGTCTTCGGCATGCTCTAGTAACATGTATTTTTGTAATTAATTATATTTCACATGTACATTTATGTATATTATATATTTGTGTTTGAGTGTAGTGCGATTAGTATTTAATGATCTATAGGCTCATGTCGTCGTTTAGAAAATGGATGTTGTGTATGAGTGAGTTTTTGAACGAAGATAAGCAGATAAGATAAAGATAAGCAACCTCGATAAATTTCAGCAAGACAGTCCCGAAAATACAAAAATGACGAAACAAGATATATATACAGGGTTATTTGTAAAACATTAATAACCTCGCAGGACTATATTCCTCCCTTGATTATGAGTCGAAAATGTTCGAGCTATTGTGACCTAATATCAATAGTTAAGGAGATATGCGACATCAAAGTTTGCATTATTTTTTCAATATTTCTGAATTATTTTTTGTAAAACGTTGGACCATCATTACAGTAACTCATATCGATTACGAAAAATTCATTCATTTCAATACAAGTTAAATAAAATGATAAAAACCGTGAAAAAATTCCAATTGGAATGTTTTCCAATTGGAATTCGAAGATTTTTATTTTTTTATTTGACTTGTATTAAAGGGAACGAATTTTTAATATTCAATATGAATTACTATGATGATAGTCCAACGTTTTACAAAAAATAATTCAGAAATATTGAAAAAAAATGCAAACTTTGATGTCGCATATTTCCTTAACTATTGATATTAGGTCATAATAGCTTGTACATTTTCGACTCATAATCAAGGCAGGAATATAGTCCTGCGAGGTTATTAATGTTTTCCAAATAACCCTGTATATATGAGATATATATCTCATGGGGACGAAGCTATATTTTTATATGGAAAAGTAGGTATTGAAGTCTTTTGGGTGTTCATGGGGCTAATGACCTATCGTGCGGCTGGCTTGAGTGATCACTTTAAACAATGTAACATTCACCATTTCCACCCACGATAGACTACCACATCTATCGAATTTTCGGAAGTTGTATACAGGTATGTTTAAATGACACAACTTGTTTCGTGTGTGAGTTGTATCTTTACTACCGCCACCTGCAGTCCAAAGCTTTTTCATTCCCACAAGCCTATTAACTGGTCTAAAATAGAGTAAATAATTTGAAATAATTTTCAGGCGTTCAATAAGAGATAGATGTATTCGAATCGACGTCTCAAGACGATTTGAAGACATTCATCGCCACGGCCATACGATGCGACGAATCAAAAAACGTGTGCATTTTCAAAAAAGTGTAAGTGCATACCTACCCACTTTCATCATGTGTCAATTTTTGTCTTAAATTGGTTCCGTATTATTAACCTAACCTAAACTAACCTAACCTAACCTAACCTAACCTAACCTAACCTAACCTAACCTAACCTAACCTAACCTAACCTAACCTACCCACTTTCATCATGTGTCAATTTTTGTCTTAAATTGGTTCCGTATTCAAAATTTTAGAAACTATACAGCATTAACAGCGGCATTGAATGTCGAATGAATGGATGTGTGCTTTGTTTTGAAAACGTATATCTGACAATACTTTATTTTGTTAACGCAACACTAATTTTAAGTGAATACATTTTCGACAGTTTAATGAATGCGCGCGCGTGGTCTCACATTCCCGCTACACGCATCCCCGCTATAACGCAACTTCCGTTACAATAAAAAGTCTATCCTCAATGCGCCATACACACTACAATTTAGACTAGCCTATCCCTGAAATATTCCAGATAGGTCAACTTTACATCACATTCAGAAACGGGCTAAATCCAATATAATGGTCCCATTGCATTTACAACGAAAATGATTATTTCACTATATTATTGAATGTGCTAATAATAAAATGAAAGATAATTTACATTTAAAAAGTAAGTATTAAATAAGATATTACACTTTAAAGTTTCGAAAAATGCACTGCATATTTTGACATTTCATAGACAATATATGAGGTTAGGTTAGGTTATTAGGTTTGGTTAGGTTAGGTTATCAGGTTTGGTTTGTTTAATTTAGATTACGATTATTTTAGTTGGATTAAATTAACAGGACATTAAATTATGTAGTGAAATATTTATTTTCATTGTATGAACAACGGGACCATAGTCTTGGATTATTCCAAAATCAAATCTCCAGCAAGTCTCCGACGGCGGTGTAATTTTAACGCAATTTTCTCTCCAATCACAATTTAAATTGGTTCAAATCCAGGTTAACCGAGTTAGCCGGGGCGCGCACCACTCGCTCGCAGCAAACTGCGTTACCGATCCAATCAAAATTTAAATGTCCAATATGATCCAATTATCTGTTGGAGTAGGTATAAATATGACGAAGCAAATTGAGAAATAGGGTTGACTCCTGTGTGTCGGTGATGTAACGTAGGTCTACCTGTCATACAAAATATAAAATATCTACCTTACACCAGTTATTAGTTGTATGCAAACGAGAACCTTTTTGCGGATGCACGTGGAATGTTAAACCGAGCGTAATTCTAATTAATATTCCCAGATGTCCTGCACCGACTATACACAGGTTGTTGTAATTACGGGATACGACACTGACATAAAAATCTGCGAAAATCGATGTTTTATGGCAGCCACGGGCTCCAGCTAGGGAGTGGTTTTCGTTTTTCGTCTCAATATTTGACCAAGTTGCTTGAGACTTTCCTCGTTGCTTTCTGCCAGAATTTACTTTGTAATTTAACTAGAATATGGGCGATTTCTTACAAGTTGGTTGATTATTATTTTTTATTTTTTATTGTTACTATTAACTCCTGTGTGTCGGTGATGTAACGTAGGTCTACCTGTCATACAAAATATGAAATATCTACCTTATTTACGAAAACTAAAACGTCACATTTTTTGTAATCATCGAATAGACATTTTCACACCAAAATTACTAAATTAAACTGTTAGGAATATACGGATTTTTTAATTAAAAAATATTTATTCATTACTCTCGTATTTTCGGCCAGCGTGTAAGAGAGAGCAGTATATTGTGCATCGCAGTTAAATCGAGCAAGAAAGAGCACGATAATACCAAACATTTCATGTAGGACAGAGATGGCGGTTGCTTGGGTTTCGGCGAAACCAAAAACAATATAGAAAGAGTACGATAGAGTCGGGTAACACGTGCTAGACAAAGACGGAGTGCATGCGGCTGAAGCGAGCAGGCGACCGCGTCGTCGTATTCAGTTGCTACTGAAACGTCGCCGGAAGCACACGCAAATTCGATTTGCCATGATTTTATAATAATTTACTAAAATAATGCAAATATGTATATTTACCTTACATAATTATATAAAGGGACCTTTAAAAAGTCTTATCTGTATTGTATATATGTATATTTTATCACATATTAAAAACTATGCCGATTTTTAATCAGGTAACGCTGTGATACTCCACCGTCCCCAAAGTTTTTTTTAGCACAGTCTTTTAAGAGTTAATATTATTAATAAATTATTCAAATAAACGCTCCATGTACGACAGTTTTATAATATAACTAGCTGGTCGTACCCGGCGTTGCACGGGTTAAGGATTAAGTAAAAAATAAGTTTGTGAGGAAAACAAAGGGTCCGCTGTTCTCTAAAAAACAATGTTTCCATCTAATGTTAACATAAGTTATTGTAACATAACTGTAATACTTAGATATATGGTATGAGAAAATCTACAATTAGCGAAATTAACGATATTAAAACAATTAGCGACATCTGTGGGGATTTAGGGGAATGAAAATGGCTTTGTACAGGCCGCATGGAAAGGCGGTTACAACTCATGTGTGAAAGCTTGTCACACAATTTGAACATATATACAACTTCCGAAAAATTAGTAAGCATGGTATATTCTATCATGGGTGGAAATGGCGAATGTTACATTGTGTAAAGTGATCACTTAAGCCAACCATAAGATAGGTCATAAGTCCTATGTACACCCAAATGACTTCTATACCTACTTTCCCATAAGAAATACAGTTTCGTCTCTGTGAGATTTCTATAATATACATTAATTGACTAATAATGTCTCTGTGACATAAATCCAGCACTGTTTTAAAAGATTTGAACAAACTCAAAATATTCCAGATTATTTGAAGTTTACTTGAAGCATTTGAAATATGGTTCCACCATAGTATGTTGTGCATATCGTGGACAGATGTGGTCAGCCACTCAGAAGGGCTTCGAGAGCCAGAACTGAGACAGAGTTGTTGCACATCAAAGCAGCCTCGAAAGGTTCAGCAGAGCAACCCCGATAAGGTTCAGCAAAGTGACCTCGATAAATTTCAGCAAAGCAGAGCCGAAAATACAAAAATGATGAGTTAAGGTATATTACATATGTCTCATTGAGACGAAGCTACATTTTTAAATGGGAAAGTAGGTATGTAAGTCTTTTTGGGTGTTCATAGGGCTTACGACCTGTCGTACGACTGACTTAAGTGATCACTTTACACAATGGTATCACCATTTTTAAAGTGATCACTTATGTTTTATTACTTAACATTTTTTGAATAGATTATTTTTTTGAAGATTCCTTGAAGCATTTAAATGTGGTTGCACCGTAGAATGTTGTGCATACCGTGGACAGATATGGTCAGCAACTCAGATGTGCTCCAGAGAACCAGAACTGAGAGAGAGAGAGTTGTTGACAGATAATATCAAGGGTGTCATACTCATGTGCTTAGAGGGGAAAAGTACAACCTTTTGCATTTGATAATTAAGGGCAAGATCGAGGGAAAATGGGGTGACGACAGGAAGTGGTTCTCATGGTTTCGTAATGTACGATATTGGACAGGAATAAAGATGGTGTTTATTTTGTATGTACTATTTCCAGCCACTAGAGATAGAAATGTACTCTCAAGTGATATTCAACATCGGAGGAACCTGACACGATATTGGGAGAAGAAGAAATAGATTTATTCAGAACAAAATTAAGCCTGTAAAAATAAATAAGAAATGTGGTATGGGACAAAAAGCTATAAGGGACGCAACATCACCTCGCAAGTGTAGAGTGCGCGGATTTCAAGATCGACGCCGTGTTTCGTACGACAAGTAAGATAATGCGTATAAAAATAACTTGAATATCACAAATAAACCTCTAAATTTAACCACTATCCTAAAACTGCTTCCAATTTTATTTTATGTTATATTTTTTATGTAAAAGCCTATACGCATTACTGCTCTTTACTTTATATTTTTAATTTTTCTACTCATGTTTTGGTGCTATTCCTGATACTTTTTATATTTTGCTACTTATAACTTATATTGTTTAATGTATGTTCTTTTTAATTTTATGTTATACTTTTTATGTAAAAGCCTATACACATTGCTGCTCTTTACTTTATATTTTTAATTTTTATACTCATGTTTTGGTGCTATACAGATATTTTTTAATGCATGTGCTTTTTGAAATTTATATTATATTCTTAATGTAAAAGCCTTTACCCAATGGGCGTAAACAAATAAATAAATAAATAGTCTCTGATCATTAAGATAATATTCCTAAATCTTTCATAATCCCAATGTTATATTTCACCCAGCCAGGTAAAACATGACATAGAACGATTTTTAAATAATCTAAAAAATATATAAAAAATTGAAATACAACAAACAAAACAATGATTTTATATTAAGGTTTAGATTTAATTAGTATGATGAAGGAAAAAGTTTTTTCCAAAATGAATTTTGTTTAATATTGAACTCTTGTGGTGCAAAAAATAATTGCATCAATTTATTACTAGTATTCTTACGATTATTATTATTAGTAGTATAGAATGCCTCAAGTACACGGTGGAGATTTTCAACTCGAGACAATATCTGAGATTTTGTTTTCTCTCGGCTTTCATTTTTTTTAAATATATTTTTCTACATACGTATCATATCAATATCTTACTATTTTCAAATTAATCTAACCGCTTGTACTATGGAAATAGGACTAACTTGATCGTGTCCTGGAATGGGTCCCGAACCACCGATCACCCGATCACTAAGAGAGAATCATAACCACTACACCAACTAGCTACTCAAACCATGTATCAGCGATTCGTTATATCATGCTCGTTATACGTAAAATGAAAAATGTCACTCCACTGACCATTAATGTTCGGTTCTTCAGTTGAGTGAATTCGAATCTCTGCTAGATGCCTTCTGTTTGTCTAAATTTTCGAAAATTTCAGATGTTTAATATTTTGGGCAACTTTTGTGAGCGTATGTCGAATCTCTTTGGCAATTCTCAACATAAACGCGAGTTTAAGATGTAATATCTTTATATTAAATCTCAAGCCAGTCTCTGAATATATCTCCAAGCACGTATGTAGTATTGAGGTAGGTATATCTCAACTAAAATAGCTGAACTATACGAAGAATATTTTTTCTTCTTCTGTATGAAGGCTTAAACTTTGTGGTGACATTATTATTAAAATAAAACACAAATTACTTTGTTTTCACCACTTTATTAGATTAAAAAATCTACATGTTTCGAGAACGATGTTCTTTTCTTCATGATTATTGTGTACTAAAGATCTTTAAAAGTTAGACCATGCAAATGTGTTACGGTTAAGGGTGGATGGTGGGGGTAGGTGAGGAGAGGGGGGGGTTCGAGGTGTTAATTATTATGGGTCATTTGTAGTGATGGGTCCGCTCTGTACTCACTACTACAATGTAGTACTACACTACATTGAAGTGCACACATCGCACGTTTTGAAGTGTAGTGCACACTACAAATTACAAACACCAAAGTTATTGAAAGCGTAAACTTCAAATTGTACACTTCATTTCAAAGCGAACACTACAAAGTACATACACTTCAAAGTTATCGAAAGTATGAGAAACATACTTTAAATAGTGCATTTTTTAAGTGAAATTTTTGGGAAGTTGGTGTAGATATATGAAGAAATCTCTGGAAACTGTAACAACCTCCCCCCTCCCCATGGTTTGAACAATTTTGGGATTCATGAAGAAATTTTTGGGAAGCTGATGTAGCTAAATGAAGAAATCTCTGGAAACTGTAACAACAGTTTTTTTTTTAGCTCGCCAAATCTTTATTTGGGAAAAAAATATTAACTCACTAGTACTACATTACTTCATACACTTCACTTCATTAATACTACAATTACTTCATTTCATTACTTCACTTCATTAATACTACAATTACTTCATTTCATTACTTCACTTCATTAACACTACAATTACTTCATTACTTCACTTCATTAACTTCACTTCATTTCGTAGTACTACAATTACTTCACTTCAAGTAGTTTTTACTACAATTGTAGTGTACACTTTGTAGTCTTCAAACTGGTGAACGTGTGTGTGTTGTAGTCTTCATTTTGAAATGTAGTTTTTCCCTTCGCTAGTCATTTGGACAATGTGGAATTTTAAGTGGAAAAATATTCAAAATAGGATTACGCAAAAATTTCGTCTGTGTATTTATTATATTAGACTTTATATTAACGTTTTTCCTAATTTCGAGTATTTCTAAATTATTTATTTGTGGTATCTTATAGCTGAAATGTAAAAATTTTAAACCTGTGTTGACGTCAAATGTATGGTCATATTCTATTAAATGTAAATCTAATCGAGTCTTATTCCGTAAGTTATTTAATCAGTATTCAAAGTTATAAATAGCATTGTAGAAAAAGTAAGAAAAAAATACCAAAATTCTCTTTAACTAAACACAAAAGTTAGATGGGAAACTTTCCGCAATCCCCGCATTCGGATAAAGCGCACGATAAATTTTTATTGTCCCCACTGTCAACGTAAACTGCAATTGAACTGCATTAATTTGCATTCGCGTATAAATGCACACGAAACCGGGCGATTCGCCAGTCTAGTCTGAATGCATTTGTCTGCAAATCTCGCATTCATTTGGCAGTAAAGGATACTATGCAGTTGCTTGCACCATGTCTCAAGGCGAGAAAATTTGTATCTGTTATATTTTATGCAGGGAATTTGTGTTGGACATGAAAATCTAGGCATGCATCATGCCACCGTAGCATAGAAAAATTATTAATCCGGTCAAAAAAAAAATGCCTCGCTGAAATGGAATGCTAACCATATATTTAAAATGTATTGTCTATACTAATATTATAAAGAGGAAAGATTTGATCGTGTATTTGAATTGAATAGGCTCCGAAACTACTGGCCGATTTGAAAAATTCTTTCACATTCAGAATCCTACATTATCTCTGATGAACAAAGGCTATAGAATATTTTCACAAATATTATGGATCCGTATGAAAACTTCGATAATGTAACCCAACGTGTGAAAAAATTACGAAAAAACACCTTATATGACGCACGCTGCGGAAATTATTGCCAATAGAACAAAGTAACGTACTACAGTTTTATAGAGGACATTAATATCTACAAAAAAGTCTGCGATACCATATATCTAAGTATTACAGTTCTGTTACAATAACTTATGTTAACATTAGATGGAAACATTGTTTTTTAGAGAACAGCGGACCCTTTGTTTTCCCTCACAAACTTATTTTTTACTTAATCCTTAATCCGTGCAATGCCGGGTACGACCAGCTAGTTTATTTATAAAAATCTATATACATATATGTATATTTTTACAGGCACTTGCAAAACTGTATATGCAGTTTCTATATAAGAATACATTAGAGTATATATTATGTAGAATTCTAGGAATTCTATCGCAGAAGTAATGTGCGTTTGATAATTCGTCATGTAAATTTAAAAATTCAGAATATTTTGATTTTGTTCAAATCTTTCAGAACAGTGCTGGATTTATGGCACAGAGACATTATTAATCAATTAATGTACATTATAGAAATCTCACATTTTTATAATATACATTAATTGATTTGTAATGTCTCTGTGACAAATCCAGCACTGTTCTGAAAGATTTGAACAAACTCAAAATATTCTTAATTGTAAATACTGGTAAAAAAGGAATTTAAATAAAAATTGGAAATATTATTTCCTGGCGTATCCTAGTGTAATGCAAGTAATTCGGATGAATTTCATTACACAAAAAAGTATATTGCACTCAAATTCCGTAAATCAATTGTAGATTTTCTCATTAGTGACATTAACAATATTAAAATAATTAGCGACATCTGCGGGGATTTAGGGGAATGAAAATGGCTTTGTACAGGCCGCATGGAAAGGCGGTTACAACTCATATGTGAAAGCTTGTCACACAATTTGAACATATATACAACTTCCGAAAAATTAGTTAGCATGGTATATTCTATCATGGGTGGAAATGGCGAATGTTACATTGTGTAAAGTGATCAATTAAGCCAATCATAAGATAGGTCATAAGTCCTATGTACACCCAAATGACTTCTATACCTACTTTCCCATAAGATATGCAGTTTCGTCTCTGTGAGATTTCTATAATATACATTCATTAAATTAAAAAAAAATTAATATTCCAAAAGCAGAGATTTCTTACTGATCAGCGACCATCGAAAAAAGAAAAATTCCCGACAAAACTCATCTATGAATCAAATAAAAAATCACTCAATGATTAAGAAGCAACATCTTTATTAGATTCTTCAATGTCTTCAACGTCCCTTTTATCTGATTCAGTTACATCTGACATCACATGTGGGAGACAAATATTATCTATATGTCTTGGTACTCTATTTAATGAATAGCCCACTTCTAAGTATATACCAAATAAACAGGACACTTAAGTCCGGATCTGATCTTCTTTGGGTCTCTTCCCACCACCCTGAAAACACTTAAAACTAATGCGTTATTTGCTCAACATAATATTTATTTATTTAAAAAAATCCTTGTTTACAAATAAAGATACTTAATACTAATTTAACAATAAAACATAAGATAAATTACATTTTTTTTTTGTTTTGTTTAATTTGTGGATCATGCCACTCTACTAGGCTACCCCTGTCCCAGAGTGGCGTTATAGAACACAATTATAATATTTTTTCGAGTTCGTCAGTAGTATTTATTTTCATAAGGTAGTTATTATGTATCTACAGAGTATCAAGTGGAATGTTAGTGAAAGTTGAGTTAGTCATAAGTCCAAGTGTAAATATGTGAATAATTGTCTAATGTAAAAAGGGTTAAAGTTTTGTTTAAGATTATTTTTTATTTTCCTTAATTAATTAATTAATTTATATAGGTATATATTTTTATTTGAAGACATTATTATGCAATTACAGTAAGTAAATTTTCAGTTGCTGTTCTACCTTTGGAGGTAAGCCAGTTGTTTGCTAAAGCTTTTATTTTATTAATTGAGTATATTCTGATTTCCGGGAAGTCTGTTTTAAATATGTTAAATATTTTAGGCTCTATGTATGAGTAATTTTTCTGTCCATGTGTTGTCTTAGTTTTTGGTATTTCGTCAAGGTTTCGTAATGCTTGTCTAGTATTATGTGAATGCGAGTTACTGGTTGCTGTTAGGTGATTTGTGTTTTTGATGTAGAAGATGAGGGTAGACTTAACGAACAGCTGTCTAACGTCCAGTACATTAAATTCTCTGAACAATACGAACTCGGTTTCACAGTGCAGATTTTAAAATAGAATTATGAGATTACTAGAGTTGTATATTTATGTATATTTTACATTAGCAGGGGATCTTGGATTCTCACCATCAACGTCATACATAAATTCTTATTCTTTATCGTTTCTTCGTGACTGACTTCTTGCTTTCTTCATGGAGGCTTTCTACGACTCTTCTGATGCCATTTTACCATTCACTAGCTGTGCCTGCGCGGCTTCGCACGCGTAGATTTTTAGTACACTGTTTGGATCGTCATTGAACTTTCGCGAACCTTCTAGAACATTCTCCTCCCAGAACTTTCAAGAAATTTATCGAATGTACAGGAACCTTCTAGACACACCGACACTCAGTTTAGAACCTTATAGAACTTTCGGGAATTATCTAGAACCTTCTCCTTCCAGAACTTTCTAGAGCAGGTTTTTCCGGAACCTTCTAGACTCACCGACACAGTCGGCGCGCCTATTTTGAAACAATCTGAAGCATTTGCGGCCTTCCCATAACATAACAATGTGCCAGAAAGCACATTTTCGTCACCCACACACAGCCACCCTCCACCAAACTCGCATGTGACACCAAGGGCTATCCACCACCATAAACACCGGTGGGTGGTCGTGGCTGGTTGTGGAGAAAACTTGGCGGGTAGGGAAACACGGGTTTCTTTATATATATATATATTTAGCCATCCCATATTTCGCAGCGGCGAAATTTTAGTATGTTACCTATATATATATATATATATTTAGCCATCCTATATTTCGCAGCGGCGCGGCGTGTTGCAAGTTCAGTAATTATTTGTATAATTCTTGTATAATTCTTCACTAGCAAAATAACAATGACAACCACAAATTATTCCGTTGGAACGTAATAAAAATAAAGAAAACACTTTTAAAAATAATATTTATTTATTAAATATTAGTTGAATAATCAACATTTTTCGGGCCAATAATGATCCTATTATCAGGATAGAACGTACACATAAGATTTTTTGGCTGAATCCAAGATCATGGTCCCATTGCATATACAACGAAAATGAGTATTTCACTATATTGTAACGAGCTGTTCGTTGACATTTGACAGTTCCATAGAAAAGTGTTACATGCGCAGAACGGCAGGCCGGTATGCCCAGTGGTTGAAATAAGAACTAACATGATTTATAAATAGCGAAGAAATGGAAGGGTTCTTACCCGAGTAGAAAAACAAAAGAGAGCTGTTCTTTTGTGTTTGAATAAAAAATAGCAGTAGATTGCGTTGCGAGCGATTGTAAAATGTGAGAGACAATGTACAAGCGATAATAAAAGATTTATTTTACGAGTTGTGCCATTTCATTTTTCGAGCGAGCCACGCCACGTAACAATATTATTGAATGTGCTAATAACAAAATGAAAGATAATTTACATTTAAATAGTAAGTATTAAATAAGATATTACACTTTAAAGTTTGGAAAAATGCACTGCATATTTTGACATTTCATAGGCAATAATGAGGTTAGGTTAGGTTATTAGGTTTGGTTAGGTTAGGTTATTAGGTTTGGTTTGTTTAATTTTTTAATTTTAGTTAGATTAAATTGACGGGACATTAAATTATATAGTGAAATACTTATTTTCGTTGTATGAACAACGGGACCATAGTCTTGGATTATTCCGATTTTTTTAACTAACAGACCGTCAACAGATTATTAACCCTGATAGGTGGTCCTGGAGTGACAGTATAAATATTTTACGAATATTTTGAATATGATATAATTACGCACTACACTTTTTATGATAAATTACTAATAAATAATGTCTTGATGATACAATAAATTGTAAATAATATTCATAGTAAAATGAAGACTCGCGAATAAATAAACACGATTTAGGAATAAGTTCTAATATGTTTAAACAGCAAAAACAATTCCGAATTTCCTAATGATATTTAGAAAACAACCCACTCTTTAGATACTTAAAAGGGTTTATAATTTTTATATAGGTATAAATAACATATAATTAGTTAGATAAATTAGAGAGTTTAGAAATTATAAAAAAGCGTTAAGAGAAAATTAAATTTTATAGACGACCAAAATCTTTCCGCTCATTATTCAACTTCCATAAAATTATTTTTTGTTTTTGTAAATATCTTTACTTCCAATTAAAAATTTAAGTATAGGTACTTTGAATCCCGATGAAGGATCCATTGGCCCCGAAATATGTTGATTATTTAAAATTGGTTTTATTAAAAATGTTTCCTTATTATTAAAAATAAAAAAAATATCTCAACTTCAAAAGGTAGCTATACTTGTACTTGAAGTATCAAAAAATTGAGAATTGTGGCGTCTAAAGGTAAGATATTCTTTTTGAACAAAAAAATATATTTTTTTTTTTGTCTGAATAATTTCATTCTAAGAATCTGCTTTTCTGAGCTTGGACTCGTTGGTGAATTTTTAACCAAGTGTTATCAGCTGTGAGCGGACGCTGAGCAGTCCTAGTTCCGTGGTCTGATTGGACAGGGTGGTAAGATATAGGAGTGATGCCGTCACACGTGTCAACTTCGTGTCGGGCCTCTTCCGGTTACCGGACATGTTAGGAGTCCAAAAGGCGGCACGTATTTTGTGAGAATTGGCGACAAAATTCCAAATCGAAAAACACAAAAAATAATATTTCCTACCTTCTCTTCAGAGTATGATTCTGAAAGTTTCCCACGACAGACAGGAAGGACTCTCTAACAAAGTGGTGGGGATACGGTTATCGTTCAAGGTTGTGGTCAGAGTTTCAAAATGTTGTAAAAACACAACAACAATGAAAAAACTTCCCATCCAATGTAGCAGAAAATTGACTCACCATTCGCAAACATGTGCAGCAATAAAAATGTTCTCAGGTTTCCACGGACGGTCGGAATCATCTGGGTGCGGTTTTCTGGGATATTCTGCCGTGTATATCTGACTTCTCTGACCGACATTTCGGACCCCATTGCAGAGGCTGATGGATTAATGATATACCCTATATATATATATATATCAAACATAATTGAAATGTGTAATTTAATCGGCCTTAAAGTACGTACAGTGAAGAGGGACCCACCGCATATCTAGGGTCGTTTTATGAGCAATATATCCCATATCACTCTCGCCACCCGATTCGGCATTTTTTAGTACTAAAATAGTCATCTTCCCCACGCCATTTAAATTCATACGATTTCAAGCGGTGCGGGGAGGCGTCCACACAAAACCACTTCACTGGCAACAGTAGTAAACAATTCGAGAGATAGAATGAGACATGATACAGGATATACCTACACAAATGTAAGTCGTAAGAAAATGAAAAAAAATATATATTATTTGTTTTAATCTACTTATTCATTAATTACGTGTTTCAGAAAAACCTTCCCATCGTCAGGGTGTTGTATAAATGTCAAAATATCAACATGAATGATGTCTTTTGTTTTTTGGTTTTCCTAATTATTGGAAAATATATTTTTAAATATTATTGCTAAAGTTCTTGATTACACAAAATTATCGGAAACTTTTTTAGAATTGGACTAGTGTTAAATTTAATTGATTATTAATTATATTTTGTTTGCTTTAACATGCTTTAATAATTTCTAATGATTCTAAATTATTCAATTTCAGATCTAAATTTTTTATGTGTAAAATAGAAAGTCCTAAATTTTTATAAAAACCGTGATCATTTTCTAATAAATGATTTGGAAATTCTGAAAAACCATGATTATTCGGACATCTCAAATGCTCCTTATCTCTTACGATGAAAAGGTTTTTCCGAAACATGTAGGCGTAATTAATGAACATAAGTAGATTAAAACAAATAATAAAATTAATTTTTAATAAAATTAAAATAAAACACGTGTCACTTTGTTTTCACCACTGTATTAGATTAAACAATCTACATCAGAGGTGTTAATTATTATATGTCATCCCCCCCCCTTCCCTCGTCAATCGCTTCGCCGTTACACATTTGCATGGTTTACTTTTTCAATTTTAGTACACAAATAATCCTGAAGAATAGAACATTGTTCTATGTAGATTGTTCAAGCTAATAAAGTGGTGAAAACAAAGTAATTTACGTTTTATTTTAATAATAATGACACCACAAGGTTCAAACTTTCTTTCAGAAGACAAAATATTCTTCGAACAGTTAATTTTTCAATATGTCAATCTACAAAGTCGCTCTACCAATTGGAAAAAAAAGTAAGAAAACGAGGTGAAGACAAAGCCAAGTACGAAATGAAAGCGAGCGTACGCAAAAAAAGTACGGACATATTATTTTTATATTTACTCATACTTTAAGGTTTTCGGGGCAAAACCACACCAGGATCGCAGACAAATGTCGTCGGACCGCCCACATTCGCTTTTCACGAAACGGGGGTAGCAATGACGTCACTGGCATGGAAAATTCCGGCAAATCTAAATAATAAATTGCGAAACACTCGGACCAATTCGCGAAATAAATCACGTTCGCCCCGCTCGCCCGTATGCGGATTAGGATCTGTGCATGACAAGCCAATACTTAGCATGACTCGCGCTAAACATCATCCTACTTAGGGTTTAACCTCAAATTATGCATGTACGAATCTATGATTTTTCCCGGGTACAATTGGTCACTTAAGTTCATTATGATGTTAAAATTAATAGATAAAATCCAGACTGCTGTCCAGAAACACCAAGATATTGGTGTACAAAACGCTTATCAGGCCAGTGCTCACGTACCAGCAGAAGACCAAATACATGCCCGCAGTGGCGTGCAGCGCATACAAGCAAAAAAGCTGTGCATTAGTAAAGATTCTGAGAAACAAATATTAATTAAATAATCCTTATCTTAAGAAAAAGTTGATTTAAAATTTTAGCCGTAATTCGTCCTACGGCTAGAAGTTTTATTTCTGACGTTTCCATTTAACGTGACGTTTCTGTTTTTTTCGATTTAAAACATTATATATATTTATTTATATATTTATTTACGCCTATGGCTAGAAGTTTTATTTCCAACTTTTCTGTGTTTAACTTCATGTCAATTCTTCATTTATTTCGCCAACCAATTTGTTCCACAGATATAGTCAAGTCGAGAAAAAAACCGTGTATTTTTAATGCTGCGAGTTTTGTGCAATAGCGTCCTTCTTCGAAAGGTCCTATGCCAGGCGCACGTCATGTAGAAATGTTACTTTTTACAAATTTCACCCAAAACTTTCGGTGTAAATTTTATGTCTTTTCTATGGTAAATGTTAATACGAATACGACAAATACCATCTGTTATCTGTCATATCATAACGATATCATGAAATGTTTGATTTATTTTTGTGAAAGGAAACGTACATCTGAAATTAGTATTGTTCCCGATTTAATTATACATAAATCGTCTTCGAAATATACTGAAATTTTTCGCCGTATAAGCTATACGTATATGAAATATTTATTTATTTATGAAATATTGTTTACAATACTTCTTTTATAGTGCAGTTATTTTTGTGGATTGAAGCTACTCAAAATAGTTCATTATACATATATAGTTAAAAAAAAATTAAATGTATATACCCTTATAGGTATATGCGTATATATATATTTTTAATATAGGTATATAGTCGGTCACAGCATAACCTAAGTTTATACCCACTGCACGCCACTGCATGGCCGTAGGATGCACCCAACAAATCCAAACTCTCTCGTGTGGAAGTCAAAATTTTGAAACGGTACCAATATTTACATACCTAGGCTCCCTGATAACAAGCAACAATAATACTACAGAGGAGATCCAGAAGCGCATAGTGAGCGCAAATCGCTGTTTTTTCCGCCTACAAAAGCAGATAAAATCCAGACTGCTGTCCAGAAACACCAAGATATTGGTGTACAAAACACTTATTAGGCCAGTGCTCACGTACGCAGCTGAGACGTGGGTTCTAATTAAGAGAAATGAGCGAGCACTGAACGTTTTTGAAGGGATAATTTTGAGGCGCATCTTCGGACCGGTTCTAGAAAATGGACTTTGGCACAGACGCTACAACAATGAGCTCTATACTCTGTTTAAGGAGCTAAACGTCACAAAATTTATAAAACTGGGAAGACTTCGGTGGCTGAATCATGTGGAGAGAATGACCGAGCATCAAGCACCAAAGACCCTGCTGAACTCAAGGCCGATAGATAAGGAGCTTTGGAAGGCCAAAATTAAGATGGAGCGACAGCGTTCTCAAAGATGTTTCTGCCGTGGAGCTTCTGAACTGGAGAGAGCTGGCACTAAACCGAGATGAGTGGAGGAAGACTCCTGAGGAGGCCAAGACCCACCAGGGGTTGTAGAGCCAAGAGTGATGATGATGGATGTTAAAAGAATTTCTGGATATATTAAAAATATCTCGCAAAGCTAGTTATGTGAGAAAGTAGGTATGGAAGCCTTTGTTCTTACAGGGCTTAAAATCGATAACTTGTCTGGCTTAAGTGATTGTGTGGAGCTATACACAATGTAACATTTGATTCCACCCATGATTGTCCACCACATTTTTTGAAATTTACCAGATTTTAGGTCTACCGGTTTCGAGACGTACCCGTCTCTTCGTCAGGACCAACACTACACCACTACATTCACAACACTACACACCTCAAACAAACATGCACTCTACAAACATGTCCCTGACAAGACTAACACGCATGTGATCAATTATTGGTGGAAGTGTAACAATACTGTGGTTGAGGTGTGTAGTGTTGTGAATGTAGTGGTGTAGTGTTGGTCCTGACGAAGAGACGGGTACGTCTCGAAACCGGTAGACCTAAAATCTGGTAGTGGTTTTAACAAAGTTAACTAATAATCTGTTATAATGTCTAACCACAAAGTAAATGCTTTAAATATTAATAATATTAATAATACTAGTATTAACATTTTATGGCCCTATCACTTCACTCTTTGCTTTTCATCATATTTTCGTTTAATTCAGATGAAATTTTACTATCGACATATATTTAATTAATCATCTTAAATTCCTTCGAATGCCTTTCGCACAGAGACATTCGGCAAACAGGAATTATTATATTTATTACTCGGCAAAGTTTTAATTATTTCGAGGCTCCAGAATTTGAATGAACCAATTTCAATATTTAATCCGGTCTTATGTAGTTTTGAAATGAGACTTACAGAAATAAATTTATCTGCGAACAAATTTTCGATAAAAACTTTTCAACTCCGGAAGAATTGGCCAAGTCGAAAAGTACAAAAAATTCATAAAATATCTGTGTTTTATGTAAATCTTTCAATCTCTTTGAAGCGTTCGTTTATATTCTGATTTTTTGAAGGACAAGTTAAGAAAGTTTGGAAAAATGTTAAACACTACCACTTTTGTTTGGAAATGTTTAACTTTGGAGCGAAAATTTTACTATTCCGCCACTTTGAATATTCTACATTTGGTAACCACTGAACACGTGAGGGTGAAATTAAATGGTCAAAAATCACGCTTTCGCGTTACTTTTTTTAGCTCATCTTCTTCTATGCTCACCTTTTCATTAGCTTTGTGTTGGCTAAATTTGCCTTCTTATCACCACGTCGTTTAGTGAAATTATCGTTTGTATCGAGCATCGTATCGTATCGTTTAGAGCATCATTTAGAACTACGAATCAGAATAATCCAGGTTCAAATCCCGGTAAACGGCAATTATTTTAACAATATTTTTACATATTAGATAAAAATAATAATAATAAGAATAATTAGTATAACAATATATACATAATAAACACTCCTCTTTATATTTATGACGAATAAATATCTGTCTTTATCTGCAAAATCCTACACCTTTGACCGATCTAAGCCAAATTTTGCATAAAACTTAATAGGATCCTGAGCAAAACATTGGCACTATCCCTCATCACCCTGTTTACCCCAACCCATACCTCTGTCCCGTTTGTATTACATTCTTCTTCTTTTGGTGTCATGTCAGGTCCCCCCAACGTTGACTATCACCCGAGAGAAAGCGTCCCTGTCCTGGGCAGCACGAAACAGCTCTCCAACACTTCTTATGCCCGTCCAGTCGCGTATATTGCGGAGCCAGGAAATTTGTCTCCTTCCAACACCTCTACGACCCTCTATCTTGCCCATAAGAATCAGGTGGAGCAATTCGTATTTTTCTCCTCTGAGCCAAATACGATACCTTTCGGATTTTGATATTTGTCAGCAACTCTCTATTCACTCTAGCTCTTTGAAGAACTCTTGTGTTGCTGACCATATCCGTCCAGGGTATCCGGAGCATTCTCCGATGTATCCACATTTTGAACGCCTCCAGCCGGTTCATGCTACTCACTTTGAGGGTCCACGATTCCACTCCGTACAGCAGGACTGACCATATATAACATTTGACCAGTCGCTGTCGAAGTTTCAGGTTAAGATTGTCATCGCAGAATATCTGTCTCATTTTGTTAAAAGCAGCTCGCGATGCTTCAATTCTGCATTTGACTTCGGTTTCTGGGTCGAGGTCTTCCGCTAGGATACTTCCAAGGTATTTAAACTTTGTCACTCTCTCTATACCAGCCCCATTCAATGTGAGGCGTGCTCCCGTGTGATCTTGCCTACTAAACACCATGAACTTTGTTTTACTCACGTTCATGTTAAGACCCAGTCTCACACCAGCCTCATTAATTCTGTTTACGAGTGTTTGTAAGTCTTCCATACTATCTGCCAGAATGACTGTATCATCCGCATACCTGATATTATTGACGTGTACACCGTTAACCTTGACCCCCAGTTCTATGTCATGCAAAGCCTCCTTGAATACTAGATCGGAGTATAAATTGAATAACATAGGTGACAATATACTCCACGTTTGAATGGTATAGACTTTGTTGAGCTAGTTTCCAACTTGATGACAGCTTCCTGGTTCCAATATAGGTTTTTAATAATGTTAATGTCTTTGTCATCAATACCACGCTCTTGGAGCATCTTGATAAGGTCCGCGTGTTTCACTCTATCAAACGCCTTTTCATAATCAATGAAACACGCAAAAACGTATTTTCGTTGGTCGCGGCATTTCTGTAGTAGTTCATCTATTGCCAGTAATGCTTCTCGTGTTCCAAAACCACTCCTGAAGCCAAACTGGGAGTAATCCAAATCACATTCACATTTTAACCTTATTCGTGAATGTATAATCTTTAAAAATACTTTTAACACATGACTCATAAGGCTGATCAGACGATAATCCCCGCATTTTTTAGGGTGCGGTTTCTTAGGGAGAGTGATGAATGTAGATTTAAGCCAATCTTGGGGGATGACCCCCGTGTCATAAATAATATTAAACAGCTTTAACAAGTACTCAATATTTTTGTCGTCAATTAATTTCAAAATTTCAGTAGGTATTTCGTCCGGTCCACAGGCTTTTTTATTTTTACTTTTAGAAATAGCATAGAGGATTTCAGATTTCATTATTGCTGGTCCAGATTGTAATGCATTCAAACAGACTTCAGGTCTGTTATCGTCAAAAAGTGTACTTATATAGTTTTCCCACGTCTTAGTAATATCAGAGTCATTTAAGATCAGATTATTAGACTCATCCGTTAGACATGCGGGTGTTCGTTTTTTATTCAGGCCAGACAGTTGTTTTACCTTTTTATGTAAGTTGAACGCATCGTGCATTTCGTTTAGTTTCTCTAGTTCTTCGCATTGCTGTTTAACCCATTCCTCTTTTGCTTTTCTAATTTTTTGTTTGACTAATCTTTGGATAACTCTATATTTATTCGGATCATTCATAGCTTTTCTTCTCTGCTCCATCAACTCTAGAATTTCATCAGTCATCCAGCTCTTCTTTCGAACCATTTGACTGCCTTTTAGTTGATCATTACAAATATTATTCATTATGTCTTTGAATTCTTTCCATATCGTTTCAACGCTATCGGTGTTGGTGTTTTCATTTTTTTTTTTTTGAATAAATTTTAAAGTGATATATTTCCGTACAAAAATGTGTTAAAAAACGCAAGAGAAGATTTGAGAAAAAATTGTGAAATTTGCTCACTCTGCCTGACGGTCGCCTTAGTAAAATGGTTTTTTTTTAATTACATAGGAAAATTACGAAATTTTTCGTTAATTTTCGAGATTTTTTCAAAATTAAACAATGTTAAAAGGCACTGAAGTATTAACAAAAAATAAAGATAACAAACTTTGTTATCAATTAATATTGTTTATTATCGATTACACAGACGATAATATCGATCAAAAGATAAATTTCATTTAATAATTCATGTAATTGAATGTTTCGGCGTTAACTTTGTGGAAATCCATTATGAACAAATAATGAAATAAAACAATGAACTTTGTTTTTTTCCACTTATATTTGAGCACTTGTTTCACTACATGTTTCGGAAACGTCCGTTTCCTTCATCAGGTAAATTAAGACTGATTTCTGACTGACTGTCTATCGATAAAAATTTTTATCGTTTCGTTAATTATCGATTCGAACATTTCGCTCCTTAGATCGTACGGACGCGGATGATAGGTACATAATACGACATCTCGCCGTACCCTGCCTGGACCAAATTCTGCATATACAATAGCGAAGGGAAAAACTACATTTTAAAATGAAGACTACAACACACACACGTTCACCAGTTTGAAGACTACAAAGTGTACACTACAATTGTAGTAAAAACTACTTGAAGTGAAGTAATTGTAGTACTACGAAATGAAGTGAAGTAATGAAGTAATTGTAGTATTAATGAAGTGAAGAGTAATGAAATGAAGTAATGTGGTAGTGAGTTATTATTTTTTTCCCAAATAAAAATTTGGCGACTTTAAAAAAAAAAAAAAAGGTCGCCAGCCAGATTTCTTCATTCGATTCCAAAAAATTTTCAAACCATGGGGGGGGGGGTTGTTACAGTTTCCAGAAATTTCTTCGTTTAACTACATCAACTTCCCAAAAATTTCACGTAAAAAATGCACTATTTAAAGTATGTTTCTCATACTTTCGATAACTTTGAAGTGTATGTACTTTGTAGTGTTCGCTTTAAAATGAAGTGTACTTTTATACTTTCAATAACTTTGGTGTTTGTACTTTGTAGTGTGCACTAGTAGCTTCAATGTAGTGTAGTACTACATTGTAGTAGTGAGTACATAGCGGACCCAACACTACAAACAATGACCTGATGATGGGGACAATACGTAGATGAAGCATACAGCAATAATACAAGTAATACACTAGTTTTGTGTGGTAATGTGTGAAAATACAATTAATTACAATTGTACCGAAAGCCCGCAAAAGACGCCAATAAAATAAATGCTTCACGAGAGGTCTCCAACAAATCGCTTGAGGCCTGCCTGCCTGCAGCGCAGACAGTGTAATAATAATAATACCAGGGGATCATGTTTAATCTGCTGGCTTCGTTCGCTGTCACACTTTAGACTGATTAATGAATTGCTTTGTTTGTTCCAGCGCCGCCTGAACCCGGCGCGGTTCGAGCTGTCACCCGATCGACGCTTTATTCTCCTGGCACTCAACGTGCAGAAACTGTTCCGACACTCGTACTTGGCGCAGTACAGCGTGTACGATATCCTCACCACGTAAGTATCATGTTCTCCCGATCGTTATGCGTTCGTTGTTCTGCCTTCATCCATCAATTTCATTTTTAAAATAAAACACAAATTACTTTGTTTTCACCACTTTATTAGATTAAAAAATCTACATGTTTCGAGAACAATGTTCTCTTCCTCAGGATTATTGTGTACTAACGATCTTAAAAAGTTGAAACAAGCAAATGTGTTACGAGAAGGGTCGGGGAGGGGGGGGGTTCGAGGTGTTAATTATTATGGGTCATTTGGACAATGTGGAATGTTAAGTGGAAAAATATTCAAAATAGGATTATGCAAAAATTTCGTCCGTGTATTTATTGTATTAGACTTAATATTAATGTTTTTCCTAATTTTGAGTATTTCTAAATTATTTATTTGAGGTATCTTATAGCTGAAATGTAAAAATTTTAGACCTGTGTTAATATCAAATGTATGGTCATATTCTATTAAATGTTTTGCGAAATCAGAATCAATATTGCTAGTTAATGCTTTGATATGTTCTTTAACCCTAGTTTCAAAATTTCTTTTTGTTTTCCCAATATAAAAATTATCACAATCGTTACAATTCAGTCTATAAACTCCTGATTTCATGATAGGATTGGATTATCACCATCCTTGTTATTAAGTATGTATTTTTTTAATTTGTTACTCCATTAAAGCGTAGTTTTCGTTATATGCAAGGCCATGGTTTCAATACAATTGTATTGGTTGTCATTTTACATAATAACGACTAGCTTTTGTTTTGTGGCAATTTTAAATAAAGAAATAAATTGTAAATTTTCCGTGGTTTAAATAATTTTAGAATGGTGCCAGAAAGTAGGTAAAACATCTATCTTTAATGGAAAGATGTATGCTTGCCCAAAATAAAAAATAATTATTTTTAAAATTAACAAAAAATAATAAGTACAGAAAAATATAAATCATTAATTTGATTTAACACGATTGATTCTTAATTATTTAAATTACTTGTATAGCCCTTGTACTATAGAATTCGATCAGGCCCCTAAGCGTTTTGTGTTTAGAAGTTTCTAGAACGTTTTTAATTTTTTTCTCTTATGGATTTCCTGATATTCTTTCTTATTAAATTCGTTGTTTGGAAAGTACTTTTTGTTGAACGTCGAGACATCCATCCACATTTCTGAACTCCTAGTAATTGATCGATACAGTGTCACTGACATTCATTGTTAAACCGTCAGTCTAGACTTACGGACTGCGATAAGGCTCCATGAATTTCAAATTACGCTTTGAGACTATCTGTACTCCTGTGTACTGTATTCAAAATTTTATTATTTATCTATACTAATCTATACTAATATTATAAAGAGGAAAGATTTGATTGTGTGTTTGAATTGAATAGGCTCCGAAACTACTGGACCGATTTGTACATTTCATAATTTGTGATCTGCTTAATAAATAAATAGCTCATAATTTTTCTGTCTTCCATACGCAGGTACTCTCCAATAACACATGTATTCCTGGTATCATATACTTCTGAAACTTAGCTGTACGCGTTACTTTTTACCACACCAGAAAAAAATTAATTATCAAAGAAAGAAAATAACAATAATTTTTTAGCAATACAAATATATTGTATTGGGAGCACAGTGATTGACAAGGTTAACATATTAATTATATTGTAATGTGGGAAACAATCTTGTTCTAGTTAAATAAACAACACGCGTGTTGAAATGTCTGTCATATAGAATTTCGATAACTCGCGATAACATTAACAACACACCCACATCTACGGGTATCTCTGTGCTCCTGGTACACATAACTTTTAATGAATATTTGTTTTTTCTTATATGCCGGGTTCGTTATTTCAATTCTGCTTTCCTCCTGTATCTTCACTACAATTTTTGCTTTCTCGTATTTTGTTAGCAACAAACAAACACTCACGTATCTAAATCGTCTTTATTCATTACTAGATGTGCCTGCGCAGCTTCGTACGCGTAGATTTTTAGTACACTGTTTGGATCGTCATAGAACTTTCGCGAACTTTCAAGAAATTTATCGAATGTACAGGAACCTTCTAGACACATCTACACATTCCGTCACTCAGCCTAGAACCTTATAGAACTTTCGGGAATTTTCTAAAACCTTCTGCTTCCAGAACTTTCTAGAGCAGGTTTTTCCGGAACCTTCTAGAATCACCGACACAGTCGGCGCGCCTATTTTGAAACAATCTGAAGCATTTGCGGCCTTCCCATAACAAAACAATGCGCAAGAAAGCACATTTTCGTCACCCACTCCCACCCACGCACAGCCACCCCCACCAAAATCACAAATTTTCGATGTGACACCAAGGGCTATCCACCACCATAACCACCAGTGGGTGGTTGTGGTTGGCGGGTAGGGAAACACGAGTTTCTTTATATATATATTAGGTCCTTACATATGAAATTGGCGTTTAGTATGGGAGGAACATAAAGCCGATTTTTTTAATTATAATATATTTATTTAATCAAAGTATGTACCATTGCTATCTATGCACTTTTGCCATCTCATAGGTAGTTCATCGATCCCTTTACTAAAAAAACCATTCGGACGGGAATCAATAAAATCTTTGAAGGCGGTTTGGACTGCCCCATCGGAGCTGAATTTTTTCCTTTGAAAGAAGTTATCCAAATTTCGAAAAAAATGGTAATCTGTTGGGGCAATGTCCGGAGAGTACGGTGGATGTCTTAGACATTCCAATTGAAGCTCCTCTAATTTGGTAGCCGTCTGTTGTGCAGTGTGTGGTCTAGCGTTATCATGAAGCAGCAGTGGCCTAGAGCGATTAACCAGCCTCGGTTGTTAGCAGCTAGCTTTTCCATCATGGTTTGCAGTTGCTGACAATAGACATCTGCCGTAATCGTCTGGCCAGATTTAAGAAAGCTGTAGTGAACGACACCAGCACTAGTCCACCAAACGCTCACAAGTAACTTTTTTGGAGTCAATTTTCGCTTGGGGCATGGTGAGGTACCCACCTTTCAAGCTTTTTCACCTTACCAATTTGCTTCAAGTGGATTAAAACAGTTTTATCACGAACACCGCAGCCTGCAGCTAACTCGGATGTGGTTTGCGATGGATCCGCTTCCACAATAGCCTTCAATTCTTCATTATCAACTTTGGTCTCCGGCCGTCCACGGGGCTTGTTCTGCAGGTCGAAATTTCAGAACGAAAACGTTGGAACCAAAAACGCACTGTGTTTTCTTTTGCGGCACCGTCGCCATACACATCATTAATCCTTCGAGCCGTTTCTGCAGCACTGGTGCCACGGTGGAACTCGTACTCGTAAATAACGCGATATTTCAAGTTTTTCATTTTGTAAACTGAGTGACGCAAAGAAAAAAACAATTGCAGAAAAAACAAATGAATTATAATTTTCAAAACACAAATACATGAGTAAATAGCTGTATAAATTTGGATTTGGAATTCCTAACAAAAGATAAGATATTTGAGATCAAATTTGCCAGTACGGCAAAACGCCAATTTCATATGTAAGGACCTAATATATATATATTGATTATTTGCCGCATTATTTTAGCTATTTTTTAATGTAATTATAAAAAACAGCTCCTACCGTTTAAGCAAGTTGTGCTGAAATATCTTTATTGAAAATGCGTGATCGGTTTTAATATAGCTTTTATTTGAAGGAGATTACAATGGTGTAATAGGCGAAGACGTTTTATCGGTGCCTCAGCTGATAAGGTCTGACGTTAGTGGAGCGGCGACGCGGCACACGTCGTTCGGTGTGGCGATTGTAGACAGCTGATCGTGATGTGTGACGTCACGGTGAAAAGAGAGGTCCGCGCAGTGCTGATGACTATGATACTTGATGGCTGGTGCAGAGTGGACAGCATGGCGTTGATGACGATGATAGTGCTGGCCACGAAGATTTTGCGAAGTCGTGTGGCACGAGGTGAAACCCAAGTGAAGGCTGACGAGTAGCGCTACCGCGAGTCTTGAAACCCAGGGACGAACTGATTTCGGTGTCCATTGTACCGCTTTGTATATCCTGTATTTGCTTTGGCGTAAGTGCATGCCGAAATGCAGCGTCGGCAACTTCGCCTGGTGTGGAAACCGTCCTGTCAGCGAATTCCATCTATTATTATTATCTGCTCATCCGCGTGTATTCTTGGTCGGTCAGCCTTTTTTGGTTCTCTCAGTTTCGGCATCTATCTGTGTGTATTCCATCGCGTCAGAATTTTGTGTAGGAGCCGTGCGACTGGCTCCTGTTTCGTGGGAATGGCGCTGGTTATTTTACTTGTAGGTGTTGCCCCTACACATTTAAGAAAAATAATAGAATTAGTTTGCGTAAGTCGTGCGTACGAGACTTTTGTCGTTGTATTGGTGTTTGTATCCGTAAAAGCCAACACAACGAAACCATGTACGTCGTGCGCACGGCTTACACATACTAATTCGATTGTCTTTCATAAACGGAAAGACTTGTACCATGCAACCCCGCATTAAATATTATTTTTATGAAAAAAATATTCACAAATGGAGTTAAATAACTATATTTAAAAAAAATAATGGCTGGCTTATTAAAAATTTCACTAGGCTTAATAGGGTACTGGTGCTTTGATTTTGATACAACTAAGGATTCGGGAGAGATTATCATTAAGGTAGATGATAGTTAGTTACCGGCAAGGTAGAAGAAGTCAGGTCAAAGAGGAAGAGAGCGATCTCTACCTAGTGGAATGATCATATCAAACAATGATCAGCGCTCATATATTATAAATGTCGGTTTACATATATATTTTTTTTTTAATAGAGATGCGAACACGGAATACGTGTCACATTAATATTCTTAAAGAGTTAAGTTTGTTATTACAGTCGTTGGACATATTTAACTGTAAATGGTTGCGGAAATTTTATACGAACCGTATGTTTTCCCGAGAAACGATTTCCGATGTTTCGTTGAATACTTATTCCACATCATCAGGAGGACGACCTTTACCCACGGAGGTGGAGGGCGGACTGATTACTGCTTTCGAAGGCGTAAATTTTTCTTCGAAGTGTTCCATGAGTCCAGTGTGAATAAGAAGCGTTCTTCATAAGACAAACCAAACGCCATATCGCTACACGATTGAAGGAACATATTGGAGTTATTAAAAACAACAACTCCAATATATCGGCAATCTGCGAACATGCATCCAAAGGGAATCTCTGTCACTTCATCAGATTTGACAAGACAAAAATCTTATCAACCGCACCTTATACCCAGATTAGTGAGGGAGTCCATTGAAATATACAAACATCCCAATTTCAATAGAGATGACAGTTACAAACTATCAAGTATTTGGCGCCCTGTTTTTACGACATTGATTCAATCTCCGCGGGTAAAAATCGTCCTCCTGATAGCGTTGAATAAGCATTCAACGAAACGTCGAGAAACGTTTCTCGGAAAAACATACGGTTCGTTTAAAATATCCGCAACCATTTACAGTTAAATATTAATATTCTTACTATTTTCAAACTAAGCTAAACGCTCGTGCTATAAAAATAGGACTAACTTGCTAGTCTGGAGTGAGGTTCGAACCTGCGACCTTTGGATCACGAGGCGAGTGTCCTTACCGCAAGACCAACAAGCTACTCTTATATTATCATTTTGTGTTTGGTTTTGTTGATTATCACAAGATTCGCAATTTTTAGTTACTACTTGCGTGAAATGAATGTAGTGTTTACTTTGCTGCCAAGACCCTCAGCAACAATGAATCATGCTTATATAATTTTGTAAACATTATAAAAAGTTGCCACCTATGAATGTGAATAAATTAATCTAACTGTCTATCTATCTATCTATCTATCTATCTATCTATCTATCTATCTATCTATCTATCTATCTATCTATCTATCTATCTATCTATCTATCTATCTATCTATCTATCTATCTATCTACTTACTGGGCACCCATTTTCGTCGGCAAAAAATGTAATATTTCACCGTAATTTCGGATATTTTATACGCACCGTATGTATTACCGAGAAGCGAATCTCGACGTTTCGTTGGATGCTTATCCAACGTCACCAGGAGGACGACCTTTACCCACGGAGGTCGGACTGATTATAGGTGCCGCTTTCTAGGGCGTAAATTGTATGCACTTTGTTGTGAAGTGTCCTCTTCTTCTACAGTAGAGGTCGCCAGTGTGCAATATGTACTAGTTACGTCGGCGTACTTTACTGCGACTTCTCTCAAGGGTTGAATCAGTGTCGTTAGAACAGGGCGCCAAATACTTAATAGTTTGTAACTGTCATCTCTATTGAAATTGGGATGTTTGTATATTTCAATGGATTCCCTAACTAATCTGGGTATAAGGTACGGTTCTGTTGATAAGATTTTTGCCTTGTCAAATGTGATAACGTCATCGGGAGAGCATCCAACGAAACGTCGAGATTCGCTTCTCGGTAATACATACGGTGCGTAAAAAAAAAATATCCGAAATTACAATTAAATATGTCTAACGACCGTAATAACAACCTTAACTCTTTAAAAAATGTAATTTTTTTACAGGGACGTGTACGATTTACAAATCTCGAAAGCTACAAGAGTCACTTATGGAATCGCTTGGTTTATTTCGAACAACAGTTTCAGTGTCGGTAAACGATGTAAATAAGTTTCATTGATCGCTCTACCAGACAGTCGGACGTTGAAAATAGCTGAACTTCGATCGGGACGCTTCTAGAGTATCCACATCACCAGTAAAACACTCTGCTCGTGGTCTAAATGGTACCCCGGACTGGCCCAAGGTCACACATATAACTATCCATAGAAATAGCCCTGCATCAAGCCATGTTCGATATTCGTGACGTGACGTTGGCACAGAAACCGATTCAAATGAATATTGTCCTTTTTTTATGTGGCAACACTGATTGGTCCCTATCGAAAAATATCCTACCTCAATTGTTTCCAATCCCCTCTCGTTTCGACAAGTCTTGTGTTAAAAGTTCCAATTTTTCGTCTCGATTTTTTATTGTGCATTTTATAATTTCGTCTAATTTCGTCATCGCCGAACTTCGGGAGTAACGAACGTTGGTGGGCAACCAAGTGAAACAGTTGCTTGGTGAAGTGATATCGCTACGAGGGACGCCAAGACTTCAAAAGGGTAAGTCGAAACGTCCTTCAATCCTCGATCCAAATACAGTCCATTAATTCCAATCTCTTCCCCACGTACGCGGCGATTTTGTGTCGCGTACAGGCGAAAAACGTCATTTTTCTCGCTAAAAATAATATACGAGTTTAATAATAATAAATATTTGCAGTCAGTTCTTATTATTCGAGTGTTTTCAAAAAATATTTCTACATCTCACTATTTCGCTCTTTTTCCGGTTTTTTTTTCTCAACGGCTGGCAATGTGCATAAAACTTAATACAAAGAATGACTTTTTAGTGTTTTTCTTTATCGTTTAAATGATAGTTGTAATGTATCTGGATGGACGTCTGTCTGAGCGCTTGAAAGAGACGGGACGTAGCGAGAGAAAAATCTAACCCATAAAAACCAAGTTTTTATTATACTCCCTTTCTCATTTATTAGGTGAAACAGGTTTCGCGATTACTCCACGCATCGGGCTCGAGTCAGGCAATGCTACGAAAGGGAATAATAAAAACCGTTAAAATTACGAAAAATCCAAAAAAAAGCTATAATAATTTTAAAAAATTAAACGAAAATTTGTAAGATCATTATTATCGTCGCAACAAGTCTGCCTGCAAAGTTTCAGTCCGATTGGATCACGAAAAAAGGGTTAAAAATCGATCCAAAGTTTTTTCGGCAGACAAGCGACAAGCTGTGAGTTAAAAAAAAGGGAGTAAAAATGTATAAAAGCGGGCGAGCGATTGTTATTAGGAAAGGACGGACACGGACTTGGAGAGCTGATTGGAATCACTGTTTATACCTTGCCGCGGTATATTTGTTGAAATTTGTACCGAACAGTAAAATCATGAAGAACATTTTGAGTATTCACTTTGAATTTCAGATTTTCTGACAACAGATCCTTCCTAGCAAAATAGTAGGACATCATTATAGTGTACTCATATATTTGAAAAAAAATGAAAGACTTCAAAATAGAAGTGGGTCAAACATAACAGAAGGTCAACATCAAAATAGCAATGTTTTTCTGAAAGTGCTTCATACGACTGAGGAAGAGCGTGACAGAAGAAGTATTAGGATGGGAAAGAAGAAATACTTTATATTTCGTAATTAATTTTTAACGAAATAACAGGCCATGAAGCAAAGTAACCGTAAAACATATAGTACCTAGGAATTAGAAAATCTGTATCGTGACTTTAACTCTATCGGCTGCGAAGTTGTAAAAAATGCCGCCCGAGGCGAGACCCAATTAAATTACCAATACCCAATTAAAAAAAAAAAAATTTAAAAAAAAATTAAAAAAATTGCAGGCAGCAACGGCCGCGCAGCAGCCACCGGCGGCCTCGAAGCGGCCGTCATAACTGCCCGCAGGACCTAGCAGCATTTGGCAATAGCCTACTGATTCCTTCTAGTATATTCATAATGTTGTCTCTTAAACTGGAGGTGGAACAAAAAATAATATAATAAATCGAATTAAAGTAATTCAGAGAACAATTATCAAAGTCATACTTAAAAAAAAATCAACATTCCCCACACAAACACTATTCAAAATATTTCCAGTCCCAAAAGTAGAAACTGTATACAAAAAAATATCAATTATGCAACTCATCAAAGAAAATGAGCATACAAAATTTAAAAAAAACACATCTCCGAGATAACAAGACAACTTTAAAATTCCAAAATGTAATACAAAAAATGTGGGTGTGATGCAGAAAAAGAAAAATTCATATACTCGGGCATAAATTTTTTTACAATATTCCAATCGAAATAAAAAATATACTAAATACAACACAATTCAATGTTTATTCAATGTTACAAAGTTTACAATTTTATAGTGTTTACAAAATTAAATTAAGCCTTTTTCATTGTTGCTGAGAGTCTTGGCAGCAAGTAAACACTAAATTGATTTGACGCCCTGCCTGCTACACTAGTAGTTTACTGTATTACAGCAGGCAGTGCTCTTCCAGTAGCATAATGTTCAAGAATATTTATTATTTATATAACATTTGTGAATCAATCTTATTGCCAATTAAAATTGAGTAATAGTTATAATTAAATGTTTACAATCTAATAATGGTGTTAATTAATTATATTATAAACAAAGTAAAAAAATCATCTAAATAGGACATTTAATAAAATAAAATAAAACAATTAAAAGTATTTAAAAAGATGAAAGTAAATGTTCTTGTAGGATAAGTAATTTTCAAATTGAAAAACAAATTAAGATAACATCTTAATTAACGCAACTAGACACCAATACCCTCAAAAAAAAAAATACATTTCACCCCACCACTTCACGCCATATATATAATATAATGTAAAATAAATATACATACAATGTAAAATAAATATATGTAAAAATGAAAAGTACCTCGCCCGAGCACAAGAGCAATGCTCTTGATTGGAGAGAGACTATGTATAACACAACTAGCTGTGCCCGCGCGGCTTCGCACGCGTAGATTTTTAGTACACTGTTTGGATTGTCATAGAACTTTCGCGAACGTTCTAGAACATTCTCCTTCCATAACTTTCAAGAAATTTATCAAATGTACAGAAACCTTCTAGACACACCGATCGCCACTCAGTTTAGAACCTTATAGAACTTTCGGAAATTTTCTAGAACCTTCTCCTTCCAGAACTTTCTAGACCAGGTTTTTCCGGAATCTTCTAGACTCGCCGACACAGTCGGCCCGCCTATATTGAAACAACCGGAAGCATTTGCGGCCTCCCCATAACAAAACATTGTGCTACAAAGCACATTTTCGTCACCCACTCCCACCCACGCACAGCCACCCCACCAAACTCGCTTATTTTCGATGTGACACCAAGGGCTATATATATATATATATATATATATATATATTGTTGCGACTGTTGCGCGAATATCAAACGAAGCCTTGACGTCTTCCCGCTAGTCGATTTCCGAATAATGGTGGAATAATCGATAATCGATCGACTCTCCGAATAAAAATAGAATAATATAAAATAAGTGAATTAATAATTCAAAGAGAAACATATAACTATCAAATGGTGGCGACTTATTAAGTAGCTGGGATAGTGAAATTGGTATCACGTTGTCCGCGAAACACAAAGGTCCGTGGTTCGAATCCAGGTTCCAGCATTTAATTTTTCAATTTTATTATTTGATATTTGTGTGTTTCTCTTAATTTCATTTATTTATTTCTTAATAAATATTACGGAACTCGCTTCCATAAATAAATGAAAAATATAAATAACATATATATATATTTATATATATATATATTATATATATCTATATCTTGATATTGATTATACAATAAACGTTATTTTTTGTAATTATATTGTAATTTAAAAAAAATTAAAAAACACAATAATTTGTACAGTAATTTTTTATAATAGAGATGCGAACACGGAATACGTGCAGTATCAATTTCTTCCTATTTTCAAACTACGTTAAACGCTTGTGCTTCGAAAATAGGACTAACTTGCTGGTGTCCTGGTGCGGGGATCGAACCACCGACAGATCACGTCCCTACACCAACAAGCCACTCGCTTTCGTATTTAGTTCGTCAATTCACAACGATCAAACATTAATTTTTGAGAATGTCCCGGGTGACTGTACTTTCAACAGTGTGTTCCCTATTCCCGATAAATGAACTTTAAAATTCAATTCCGAAAACGTTTATGACGATACGAGATCGAGTCAGGGGATTAAAAATATCGAACTTTGACAAAAAAAAGGCAGTGCCTTCCATTTGATATTCAAGAGAGAACACCATTGCCTACGGAGCTAGAATAACAATCTCCCATTCTAGCTGGATGAAATATTCATGGAAAAAGTGTATCGCGCTCGCAGTGTGTACATACAATATGAATATCAAATAGAATCTTGAAGGGAAAATACACACACGAAAGAAATATTTGATGTGATTCAGTGGCGTAGCGAGTAAGCAAATAAACAACCCCCACCCCGCCTCAGGGTAGTGTAAAAAATCAACAAATAAATTATTTTGCTTTGGGCATGTTGTCTTTTCAAAGTTTAGACAAAAAA